>BQNB010110676.1:0-22506 GCA_026074375.1 Tanacetum coccineum | reverse complement strand
ATTCCTTAATTACAGTAATCACGTCTATAAATAAGATCAGCAGATTGCTAAACAAGATACCTAAAAACGCGTAAGAGATATACATCAATCTCTTCCTAATATATCTCATTCCTATATTAATGAGATAATTCTAGAATATAACTATAATTCCTTAATTACAGTAATCACGTCTATAAATAAGATCAGCAGATTCTATATCTGTCAGCAGAAATGAGAACATGACCAGCAGGAACATAATCAGCAGGAACTGTTGCCATCAGCAAAAACGAATATCTCTAACAACAAAAATGACACTTAGTCGTTTTCAATAATTCCCAACAATCCTCCCCTAAACTTGGTTTTGACTCCGTTAATTCCAAGTTTCTAGATAGATATTCGCGAAGCAAGAGGATTGAGTAGCAGCAGAAACAAAGTAAGCAGCAAATATAGATGAAGACAGCAAGAACAAACAAACCAGCAGCATCACAAATACCAGCAGATACAATGTAACCAGCAGCAACAATACAAGCAGCAGAAACCGTAGAAGCAACATCCAAAACAGCAGCATCAAATGAAACAGCATGAACTCGATGAACAACAGAATCAAATGAGGTAGCAACATCAAAGAGCAGCATCTTCCAGTCTTTGCAGCAACATAAGTAGATTTGATAAGCCTTTACCAAGTAGCTACTCACTCTTGGGCTAGTTGATACTTTGGTGAAAACAAACACCCTGGTGTAACAAAAACCAGTCCAATTTCTCAGAACGTGAATCAAGGGTGAATTGGAATACCCTAACAGTTTTTGGCAAACCGTCACAGCCATACAACGGATTTGACATGTCTTTACCTGTAGCCGTTTGCTCAGGACTAGCCAACTCTTCATACACAGAGTAATATGGTGAGTCGATAACCATACAATTTTTAGTAAATTGTCAACTATCAACGGATTTGAGAAAGTCTTTACCAAGAGCCGTACCCTCTTGGACTAGTCATTTTTCATCCCAACAGGAACATGGAAAATGAATACCATCCAGTTTTTGGTAACCTGGCAACCATCAACGGATTTGAGAAGGTCTTTACCAAGAGCCGTACCCTCTTGGACTAGCCACTCTTTGTTACAAGAACATGGTGAGTGAAGGCCATAGGATTTTTAGCAAACCCTTACAGCTATCAACGGATTTGAGAAAGTCTTTACCAAGAGCCGTACCCTCTTGGACTAGCCATTTTTCATCCCAACAGGAACATGGAAAATGAATACCATCCAGTTTTTGGTAACCTGGCAACCATCAACGGATTTGAGTTACACACCAAAGCCGTTTGCAATGGTGAGCCAGACTCTTTCTTGGCTGTTAGCCATGGTGAGCTGAAAACCATTTGTCGTGCAGTGCAAGCACTAACACCAAAGGTATACAACACTATATCTAAGAGTACATATGTTTTTTTTTTTAAATAATGCAACTAAACTATTGAAGCAAATACAAACACTAACGCAGAAACAACTTACATAGGAGCAGATGCAAGACATTCATATGATTGCCGTAAGCCAGTCTGGACCGTCTGAATAATATTCCCAGCAACAACAACATCCCGACAGTATGAGGGTGGAACTGTGAGCCTGTGGCGTAACATCCGTTCAAGCAGTGTTGCCCGGATAGGATAGAATTTGTCCACAAACATATACACAGTCTTCCCATTCGTTAAATCCAGGACATGAACAGAGCTCTTGGGATACAACTTCCAGCTACACACAATCCATTCATCTTGTGTACGCCAAAAATCTTCCACGTCATCAGAATGAAGTGATTGACACAACAGATTTACATCCCTCCAGAGATCTAATCCAACATCTACATCTGGGTTTAGCCGAAAGTACCTATTCATCCGTCGACGCAAAAGAAGGAGATCCTCACGATAGACATGAGGTAGCAACTCTTTCAAGTAGGTGAAGCACTTTTGCCGCCTGTTGTCCTGATGGTAAACATGATAAGAAATATTACGAAGCGGACAACTCACAATCTCCCAATCTTTAAATCCACCATACGGAAGAGGGGGAATATAATTTGCCATGTCATCATCACTCTCACTCTCAGAGCTGAAAAAGTCCTCAACAGGTTTATCCCATAGGAAGTCATCACTTCGCACCCCAAGATGTTTACGACGAGACCGAGGAGGAGAAGCGGCAGATTCAGTAATGGTTTCAACCTTTACCCGTGGGTCAACAATCTCATCATCAGGAAGCTGGTCCACAAACACAACCCCATCACCAGAAATAGACTTACCCCGAAAGATAATCTCAGCAAACACTTCGTCATCCGAGTCAGGGTCAGCAACAACTCGTGACATACCAATCCTTTCTTCCTCATCACTGTCAAGAAAAAAATCAAGAATACCCCCTGATGTGGATTCAAACAGAACATTTGACGGTGAAGAACTATCAGCAGAATCTGCAAACGGCGAAACTCCAATCTCACGGCGTGAACCAGCAGAATCCATAGCTGCTGTAGTGGTGACAGTAGAGGCAATACCTGTAGCATCAAATGTACCACCAGCAGTATTGGAAGCAGCAGAGCCAGCCATTGGAGTAACTGAACCAGCAGGATTAGAGCTACCACCACCAGCAGAATCAGGATCATCAGCAGTATGAGTTGTAGCAGCAGGAACACTATCTGGCTGGGAGGAAGCATGTTCAACCCTTTGTCTCTTGGAAGGAGGCTCAGTAATGGCAGGCTTGGGTCGAAAAAGGTTGTACTGAGCACTCAACAAGCGATCCTTTTCAAGACGTCTGCAGATATACTCGTACTCTTCAATCAGCTGTTGTTTAGTCATAGCCTTGACAGCGGTCATTGTGATGGTACCATTATGAGCTGCACACCATTGATTTTTAACTAAGTTGCGCATCATCTGTGTGACCTCAGATTGCTTCATCGGCTTACCCTTGAGTGCTCTATAACGTAAATCTGCCAAGGCTCGCTTCTTCTTTTCCTTAATAGCAGTCATACGCTCAATAAAGTTTTCCTCGGTTACATCAGCTCCCAACAACTCGCGTGCCAATGCAGGATTTGAACCAACTTGCATCATCAAATTCAACCAGTCTGTTTCTGTCATACGCATCATGAGTTCATCTAATTCCTTTGCGCGCTGTCTTCAAAACCTTTGGTCTAGACTTTCTGAGCCAAATCCCTCAGCCTGTAACCGTTGGACCAACAGCCACAATTACTAGCCTGTTCTTCTTCTAAGCGTTTCCTGGCTTGTGCATCCTCTGCAAGAAACTCAGCAGGTATATCCAAATTAGACATAGGAGACTTTCCCTTATCAGTAGCAACAGAAGGACCAACAGAAAGATTAGCTTGAAACTGTTCAAAGGCGAGAGTGGAAAACTCTGTCCTGGTACGCCGATAAGCAGACCGCTTACCGATAACTCCTCCGCCTTAGAGGAACCTCCTCCTCTTCTCGGTCCTCCACATCCTCAGAAGGACCAGCAGGTTGATCATGACCTAGAGCGGTAGATGCCATACGGGATAATCCAGGTCAATGTCATCCTGAATTTCCACATCCCCTTTTGCTGCTGAGGCATCAACCACCAACCGTGTATCCCCTCAACTGTTTAAACGTTTTTCTCCAACTTCTTGATCTCTGGAAACAAGGAGTCAAAATAGCAAGCACCCCCCATAACTTTCCTTCGACGTTCCACTTCCAGCTCCAGTGTTCCAAGGGTCAATGCGTCCCATACACCTGTCAATCTTTGCAGATAAAGCAGTTAGTAGAGCAGGGTCCTCTGCCCGACCAGCAGCATCGGCTGTTGGTGTAGGAGCATCATCGGGCCGAACAGGTGACTCCTCATGGAATCCACCATGAGTGGTGTCATCTTCCATGGAAATGACATTATTCAAAGTACCTCTCTCAGCTCAAAGATAGGGTGTGGATGGGATAGGTTTTGATGACAATGCTCAGGCCTCAGGATGGACAAAAGATAATGGGTTCCTCAAAGTCAGGGTCACAATAACCAAGGGTTCCTGGCTGTAGGAAAAAAAGTAGTGCAAATAACAATCAGGTCCACATAACCCCGTGGTCTAGGTTTAGGGCCAAACACTAAAGGCTCCTCAAAGTTAAAGGTCTGAGCTGGCGGGGTAGGTGGAGATACAGGCTCATGAGTATGATCCCTAATGGGAGAAGGTACAGAAACATAAGGCCAGGGTCTCCAGTCAGTAACAGGGGAGACAGGGGTAGGGACAACCCATTATGTCTCAGGAATGGTAGGTGAAGGCTGCTGCTCCGGTGTGGGTTCCCTAACAGGGGAAACCAGAGTAGAGTAAGGTACAAGGGGTGCCTCAGCCACATTACCAGCAGCTTCATTGACAGCAGCAGTATCCTCATTATCAGCATCATCATCACCAGCAGCATCATTGCCAGCAGCAGCAATGGCAAGCATGGGGGGAGTCAATGGATTGGTCGACCCTACCCATTTGACTTTCACATGTTCGCAAACATTTCCTAGTAAAGGCAAATGTTGAGTCTAGGGGTGCGGTCAGCTGTCTCTAATGCCACAATCATTTGCAAAACCTTGGTACTTTAAAAAAATTTATGATGTATAGCTTAAAGATATCCAAACATCCTTCTAAAATAATCGAGAGAATTATAAGTAGACCCCTACAGTCGATAAACAAATAAGGGCGGTGGCAATGGAACTCGGAAATTGATTCCAACTTCCAGACTTAGGACTCAGACAGTGCATAAGGGTGTGCACCAGAAATCTCCATTGAGGAGATAAATGGTGCTTAAGAAAAGTAAGAGTCCCATCCGTCGGATACCCAATAACCCTCATACCCTCAAGAATATCAGTATTGGGCATGTCAAGAATGTGCCATGGCATCCGTCAAGTTAACTGAGTCCAAATGCGAGACTCAAGTTACTACCTAACCTCACGGCCGTCAATTGTGGCGACTAGGTCATGAGACCCAACAGCATTTGGGCGAACAACAGCTGTTGCCCAAAATTGTTTGACTAAGGAGTCAAACACGACCGGAGGGGCATGAGTCAAAGCGTACCTGAGCGGAGAGTGGTCCAAATAACTAAGGATATCTGTGAAGTCCTCGCAGGCTCTTTCCCTTCCCAAATATGCGATCTTGTTGTGATCATCTTGTACTTCTAGTCCCGCCAGTGGGATGATTGAAGGTAGGTTAAAGATACAGAGTATACGAGGCAAATGACTTGGTGTTATGTGGTGGTATAGATGAAAGTTGAGTTGCGATTATTAGTTATTTTGGCCCAATGGTAATGAAAAAGATAACCTTTTAATTTTGATTGGTAAATTTTAACCTTGGAATTTTATTAATTAAGTTTAAAAGCAAACTTTGTACGCCACCTGTTTAGGCAAGTGGTAACGCCACTCACCATGTAAGATTGATTTTAAAAAAACAAAACCGATGGCAACTCTCCAAGTTTTAAGACCAGCCAGTGTATAAAAAGTCCAACCAGCAGTAACCACTCTTAGAATCAGCAGACATCATCAAGCAGCAGAATAATATATGACAGCATAAACTATTTCAGGCAGCAGATACTTTGTGACACCACATGATTTGAGGACTTACCAGCGAAACAAAGTGACTAGGGGCAGAGACTCCAACCAGCCCACAATATCAAACTGAGCACAACAGAAACAGGTTACTAACCTAAGCAGAAATAGGCAGCCACAGGAACAATATACTGACCAGCAAGAATACATAAACTATACCACAAAACAGCCTGTCAGCAGGTGAAGAATATACAACTAGCCATAGCTGACTACCTGCAATTCATAAGAATAATAATATCCCACGAAACACCATATCCACTCAAGAAAGTTAGAAAATACAATTATACAACAACAAAGCCCCCCTTAGGCTTATACCTCCCCCAAATTCACGAAAGAGGGATTTCACCATCCCAATATGGACCACCAGATACTCAAATCTTAGGTCACATCAAATGCCTTGGGGTATAAATCAGCCATCATTATCATCGGTGTGAATCTTTCATAAAATGTATCAATTTCTTCTCATTGGCATCTAGTATAAAGTGATGCCTAATCTCAATATGCTGGTCCACTGATGAAAAGACTGGGTTCTTCCAATGCTATGGGCTCTGGTTTGTCTATGAAGATGTTGGTATTCAGAAAGTTGAAACATAATCCAGCAATTGGTTCTCAGATCCAGAGTACCTGTGGCACAGCAGCTAGCGAGCCAACAACTACGCGGCTTCTGTAGAAGAAGTAGCCCCAACAATAGTCCTGCTTTCTTTTGCACTGCCATGAAATTAAACCGTCTGCCCAGAATTGACACCACCTGTAAGAGGATTTCCGATCAACCAATGAGAACCAGCATAATCACTGTCACTAGTAGGGCCTCCAAACTGAAAAGGAGAAAATCTTTAGGGTACCACAATCCTAGTTTTGTTGCCCTTTTAGATACTTGGAAAATCTTCTTGACTGCATTCAGATGAGAAGTCAGTGGAGTAACTTGATGTCTGGAACAAGCACTAACTGCAAACATTATATCAGGTCTTGAAGCTGTGAGATACATAAGTGAACCAATCATGGATCGATACAAATGTACATTAACTGGAGGATCAGATACATCCGTCAATTTGGTCTTAGCAGCTTCATAGGGTGTTGATTTGCAGGTCTTAACAGATTCCTTCAAATTTAGTAAGCATGGTCTTACCATAACTTGTCTTGCTGATAAAAATACCACAGGCTACTGTTTCACACCTGAACCTAAGAATAAACTCATCTCTCCCATAGCACCATTTCTAAATATCTCCTTGCATCAACACCTTAAATTCTTCACACCAGCTTTATTGTGAAATTCCCAAAAATAATGATCATCCACATAAACCTGTACCAAAAGTATTATCCCCCCCTCCCTATCCCTGAATCATTCTTGATGAAACCGTGTCTTGTCAATAGTACCATCCTTCTGCTATTTGTGTTGTAACAGAAAAAAGCAGACATCGTTCATAAATACCAGCTCTAGGTGCTTGATGAAGTCCCATAAAAAGCTTTAAACCACTTTGTAAACATAGCCTTTGTGAAGTTAAAGTATCTCAAAGCCTTTAGCTGAGTGATATACACTTACTTCTTTCAATTTCTCCATAGAGAAAAGACACTCCTTAACATCCCATCGATATACCAAAAAGCCCATATAAGAAGCCAAAGCCAAAAACAGTCCTGATTGCCCTATTCGGCCACTGTGTGCAAGATAACTCATCATAGATCAATTGCCCATAACCTCTTGTCTGTGTCCCGGTGCAACTACCTTGCTTTATTTCTTTAACAACAATCCTCTGGCATCCCTCTTGTTCTTCAAAATCCATTTTGTCCCTATGGCATGTTTTCCATAAGGTAAAGGGACATATTCCATACTTTCTGGTTGATGATCTGTTGCATCTCTTCTTGCATAGCAGCAACCCAATCATGATCCTCAAGTGCTTTAGCTATACTACTTGGATCTAACTGAGAAAGGAAGCAAGCAAACAGACAATGAAGGTGGTCTGTATGATTGGTCCTTTATTGATCTTGAATTATCCACTGAAAGCACTTTCACCCCAACCTTGGATTTTTTGAGCTCAGCTATCGTGTCAGAACTGGAGAAGTAAATCCACCAAGAATCTAAGACTGAGGATTGAATTTGTTCACGACCTTTTTGTTGGAACTGGATTCCACTTCCACAGCAGTGCTAAATTTTGTAAGAGTGGCACTAAAATCAATCAGCATAAGAGGAAGAATGTGAGATGCCAGATGAGAGTTGATCCTTGCAACATCAGTAAGGTCTGGAAAATCGTGTAGTGTATTCACTTGAGCCCAATGATTGACCAGGAGGAAGTGTAGACTCATCAGCATGTACAGGAATGAAGTCAGCAGAAACAGATGTACTGACAGCAGGATTGCCCCGATCAGCAGGTTCATAACTACCAGCAGGTTGAAAACGACCAGCAGGATCACTACCAGCAGAAGTACTACCAGCAGATACACCACCAGCAGAATCAATGCCAGCAGGATCCCTATCAGCAGAAACACCTTGGTTTCGAATTTCAGCTTCACTTGACTAGTATTTCCTCTGCTGTTGCTTGTAGAACAATAACCATAAAACGTGCCTGCCGCCCTTAGCTTCATATTCTTACTTTGAAGCATAGCAAGCTCTTCTGCTAATCTGAATTGCGTTCCATAACACTAGGACCATTGCTTGATGAAGGAACCTGCAAAACTGTTATAAGGAAATGAAGGAACCACTAAACTTGCTCATCCACTTCAGAATCTGAGTCATGATCTTGTGTCCTGCATTTATATGTTAGTTTCTATGAGTACCTGCCAGGTTTGTCAGTTTTAAAACGAGTATAACCTAATGAATCAGTTAAATAGTCAAGGTCAAAGTACCACTCATGACCAATTCCCTGAACATTGGGTTTATCTTCTAAAAATCTCAGATTCATGGTTTCCTCTACCCTCTTGTTAGTTAAATTATAAACCCTATAGGCCTTGCTATTTGGAGCATAACCAACAAGATAACCTTCATCAGCTTTGCCCTCAAATTTCCCCAAATGGTCACTTGTATTAAGGATAGTTACTTGACACCCAAAAGGTTTAAGATGACCTATCTGAGGAACCTTCCCAGATATCAATTCATAAGGTGTTTTATTATGGGGATTAGTAATAGACACCCTGTTTAAAACATAGCAAGCCGTGCTAACACCTCAAAGTCCAAAACATGGTAGGTAATTTAGAGTCAGCCAACATGGTTCTAGCAGCCTCTATAAGAGTCCTATTTTTCCTCTCAGCAACCCCATTCTGCTGTGGGGTTCTGGGATTACTATAGTCCCTCTTAATTCCCTTTTCTCCACAGAGTTCTATAAGTTTTGCATTTTTGAACTCTGTCCCATTATCACACCTTATTCCTTTAACCTTTTTATTTAGCTGGTTTTCTATTAAGGTCAATAAATTTCTTTAAAGGACATCAAAATGTTTCACATCCTTAGTACCCAAATAAGAAAGTCCAAGTAAAACCTGAAAGTCATCATAACCACTAAGGAGTAGTACTTCTGGTCAATACTCCTTATATTGGTAGGACCAAAAAGGTCCATATGCAGCAATTGCAGAGGTTCCGTACTAATAAGTCTCCTAAAGCAAAAATATGCCTTGTAAGAGCCTTAGTTGCTTTCCTTTGATGCAGCAACACAGTTGAGTTCATTGGTGAACACCTTGAGAGGTAACCCATCAACCCAGACCTGCCTTAGCTACATGTTGATTGATTTGAAGTTCACATGAGCCATCCTTCCTGTCCATCTTGGTGGATTCAACCAAGGATGCTTTTGCAACTAAACAAGTAACTTTTGTTCTGGTTGTAGTCAAGAGATGCCTAGAAGGTTAAGGATCACATTTCCTAGGAATTCTGATACCCCGGACCTCATCAGGTAATTGTAGAAGTCTTTCTGTAGCACCAAACAGTCAGTGTCTGTGAAGAGAAATTTGTTCTTTTGATCACAAATTTGTGATTACAGAGAACAAGTTTAAAAGTGCTGCAGCTCTTCAACATATGTAACATTTTCAAAGTCATGCTTTGATGTCCTTATGTGCCATTTTTCCTGATATTCTGCCATCTCCACTTCCAAATTTACAATGCCCTCCCTTGACCCTGCACAAAAATCATCAAAGCTTCTCTTGTACCTATCATACTTCTTGAGCAATCCACTCGTCAACTATACCTTGTCATTTATCTTGTACTAGGATCACACTACAAATCATAACATTACAACTACAACAACATTATAGTACACTTGAAGACCAGCCAGTCTGACTTGAGCCTAATGCCTTGTGGATCATTAAGTGTGAAACCTGTGGATTGATAGATCCACCATTACGCTCAGACCCCCAAAATATGTGGTTCTTTTATTCTATCCAAGAGTGAACCTGCTGAGGTCTTAAAACAGCAGTACCCCCCCACCATCGTCCTAATACATAGGGTCATATAAGTTAGGCCAATTCATATTATTAAAATATACAGATGATGGTCTGAAATATGTCTAGCAGGCAGGATTAACCACCATAGCTAAACTTGTCTACCAGCAGAAATAGGTGCTGGTCTTTTAGACCAACCAGCAGGATTTGGTCTACCAGCAGAATTGACTGCTGGTCTGTTTCTACTAGTAGCAGGATCAGATCCATCAGCAGTAACAGATGCTGGTGAATTCCTACTACCAGCAGGAACAGATGCTGCTTGAAGATTTGACAAAGGACAACTCAACGACAATATAAAAGTCACATCTTTAATCAAATGCAATTTACTACCATCAAACAAAACATTTCTTAACACGCACAGAATTGTTTTTATCACATATCCCAATGTTCATTCCACTTTTATTTACAAAAGATCCTAGGAGATTTTACATTCTCACAAACAAGAAAAACTAGGACTTGCCAGCAGGGGAATTTTGGGTCTTCAACATCAGACTCTGCAAAGGTCCGTGATATCAACAGCAGGTGGGATAAGTCCTTTGGTCTTGGTCTTGAGGCTTTGAATCACAAGGATGCATAGTCTCTGAGTCCTGAAGACTTGGCCACTGTTAACAACAAAAGACAAAGTCATTAAGATTTCGGAAAGAGTTTTCAGAAGTGTTATTCATTAGACTTTGACCCATAACTTACCATGAGTTCCTCAATGTCAGACATGTATGGGGGTAGGGCAATAAGTTCCAGTGATGGAGGGAGGACTGCATGCCATCTCCCCAGCCTTGACAAACCAATGAGAAAAAGAGGTTTAACTCCTCAACAGGTTCTGGTACATGACACTAGGTTGTAGACAAATCAAACACATCGTCTTTTCCAAAGTAATTCTTATAAATCCTAGACCAATTTAGTTTCTTGTAGACCTAGATCTATTTTTATATCAATTTTTTCCAAGTTCCTTGGAAGACTCCTTCCACTTTTCAATCTAGCTAATGTCGCTTCAAACTACTTCCATTCTTTCTTTTCTTTTTGTGCCTGTCATGTAATTTTTTTAGTATAAACTCAGTGGGTTAGTGTGTTTTCTAGATTAGAGATAAATCCTAATCTTTTCTCTCCTCATCAATCTGAGTTTTATGTACCCAATCTTTTTGTGATTCTAATGTTTTAACAGCATTCTGATATGCCCTGAACTTTAATGCAACAATCATGTACAATCTATCAAGATTATATAAACATATTATTAAGATCATTAATTTTAGAATCACAGCCAAGGGGACATTTTGTACATAGAGAAATCCACATCATAGCAAACCTCAGCATTAGCATCAGAAAACACAACCACACCACATTATCAGCATGAAGTCCAGCCATCATCCCATATACCTTCTCAACCTCACCAGATCCTTTTTTTTCTGGCCGCATGATCGCACCAATTCAACCATGGAAATACAAACTGAGACCAAAGCTTTTTGGTTTCATCTGTTTTTAAAACAATCTGTGACCTTAAAGAGCAGAATACCTTCCTTATCATCAACTGTCTTCAACAGTACACCACCCTAATCTAAATGCCCCATTGAAGACATTTGAGCATCTAACCTTCCCTTTCTGTCAAATCTGGCCAGGTTGCTGATTGTTTATAGTCATCTTTCGTCCGCTTCTTCTCAAATCTGTTAATCCTCAAGGAGAGCATAGCCATTTGCCACTTCAAGTCCAATTCTTCCATCTCCAACTGATCAACTTGGTCAAAGTCTTCATAGATCATATCTTGATCTGGTTCATTCTCATCAACAAAAGAATGCAAAACACATTCCATTATGCTGTCAGAACGACCAGATGTCTGAGAAACTGATAAGTGCTTAATTACACATATCTTTTACCTCTAAAAACGAGCTTAAATGGCCAAAAACAGACAAAAACTGCCAAATATATGTTTGTTTTGCATTTGTATTGTGCAGGAAGTGGATATCATCAAAAAGACAGAAAACCAAGCCAAAATGACAAAACTGAGCATGGAATGGAAAAGACTGTGCAAAATCAAGGCCAAAGTCCAAACATTGCCAAAGTCATGTCCCAATACAGAAGAATCAGGCATCAAACCGGAGCCGGATCCTGAGAAAAATAAACTTTGGATGCAATCTTAACCCATCTTATGGGCGGAAAGCCCAATAGAAACTAGTGAGACTGTGAAGACCAAATGGGCCCTCAATCAATTACAACAGCCCATTTGTGTGCAATTGACAAAGACTGTGAAGACTTTGAAGGCCCAATCCTAGCCCAGTTACAGCCAATCTCAGCCATTGTACACACAAAACCCACTCCAAAACCTTATTGGGCCCAGACAAACCCAATTGGGCCCAATACAAGCCCACACACCTTATTGGGCCCAAACCCAAACCCAGTGGGCCCAATACAAGCCCAACAAGCCCAATACAAAACCCAAGCCCAACAAAAGCCCAAAATCCTTTTTTATAAAACTTTAGGGGCTAAATTGCCAATTTTGAAAGTTGTTTTAAAAAGAAAAATAGAAAAATAAAACACAAGGGCTGAAATTGCAATTAACCAAAACCCTCTTTTATTCTTTTGTTAATAAACCAGAGGGACCACTTTTGTAAATGTCCCTAACTTCCTTTTAATCTTTTAGTTATAAAAACGGAGGGGCCATTTGTGCCACTTTCCAAACTATGTTATAACTAAAATCTCGGCCTAAAAAGAAATGAAAAGAGAAGAAAAGATAGAGGGCTATTTTTGCACCATCCCCAAACATACCTTTTAAACCTGCTAACCATAATACTGTACCTCCCCGTACCCGCCAAAACCTCAAACCCCCATTTCCCACGGTTTCACGCCCAAAACCACCTCCCAAGTACTCTCCCAGCTCACCCCTCACCTTTCCCCACAACCCAATGCCCCTATAACCCTTTCCCTGGCAAAATCACACAACACGAAGCCCCTTCAATGGTGAGATGATGTACAAGAACCAATGGAGGGCTAGGATTGTAAATGCTGCCTTGTACTCTCACAACAAGCACAACCCATGAGCCACAAGGCTTTGAGCTGCTATAAAAGGAAGAGAGAGCAAGCCGAAGCAAACACACCATTTTTTTATGTTTTTAGCTTAATTTTAATTCCAAGTCTTCCTTTTAATCATTTAAGTGTAACTCAGTTGTTTTAAAGCTTTATGTTGTAATTTTTCTGTCTTTAATAAAAAAAGTTAAGAGTTCTTGTTATTGCCATTGTCAAAAGTTGAAATATAAATTCAGCTGTTTCATTCTGTTTAAATTGTGTAAACATGTGTTAAAAGTTATTACAATCCACTTGTAAACAATTATCTGTGCCCTCTTTTACCAAGATTCAGTTAAAACACCTTTTTTACAAAATAAGGGGGTGTTTGGTTTAACCTGAAAATGGGTCAAATGGGTGTTGTTGTGGGTCAAGCTCACTCAGCCAACTTTGGCTGAGTGTGTGTGGTTAATCAAGCCACTTTAATTACCAATTTTAGTTTTAAAATGAGTTTTTAAATGTCTTTTGAATTCTGTCAATTTTTCAATAAGCTAAGTTGAGCTTAAGTGCTCAAGCTGCATAAGCAGCTTAAGCACATTGTTTTTGTGCCTATTTGTTGTGTTTCTAGCCACCTTAACCTAGCCCTTGTTCTGTCCTTTTAACCATCACCAAGTAATAAGCCAAGTGTGTATGTATGCTAATTTTTTGAAAATAGCCATTTTCAAGTCCTAAAATCAGCAGCTTTTTCTTCACCTTAATAGCTAATATTTTGAATATAAGCTCACTAGTCACCCCTTTAATTCTGTTTGTGGTTTATTTTGGCTAAAAAGTCCTTGAGAGCTTATTTGCATAAGCCCAAAAAGCTCCCTAGCCACTGCCTAACTTACCCTGGTGCTGAGCACCATAACTCAGCCCATTTTATCTAGCTTATTTTGTATTAAGCCTTAGGATCTTTTAGCTTTTATCTATAGCTTAGTAGTAGTTCTTTAATTCCCCAAAATCCTATAGCTTATTTCCCCCTTTAGCTTAGCTTATTTAGGGCTTAAAGTTACCTTTTTTCTGTTTTCTTTTATAAACTGTCACCATAGCTTATTTCATTTCTAGCTTATTTTAGGGCTTAATCTAGATACCTTAGCTTATATTTAGGACTCCCCTCTCCCTATTTATCTGTCCCCCTAGTTTCTAGCTTATTTGTTGGCTTAAATCCCAAAAAGCCAAGAAAAATAAGCTTATAAGCTTATTAAGTCTGCTGTCCCAAAAAGCTTATTTTTCTGGCTTATTCACTGAGATTTATACTAAGTGCTTATTATAAAAAATGTTCCCCTTAAGCTGATAAGTAAGTTTGCTTTTTTGAGTTTAGGCTAATAAGCACTTTGGACTAACTTTGTCTTTCGATCGAGGTCCAACCTCAGGGACCAATTTGTTGGTAATTTTTCTCTTTTGTAAGTTACCATTGTTAGTCCCAGTGTTAGTTACAGCCTGTTACCCAATCCTTAGTCCTTGTGTCCTTTTCACTGTTAGTCCTAGGTTAACTTTAGTTAGTTTATTAATTTAATTAATATTAATTAGGTTAAATCTTAATTAGTTTAATACTTTTATTTAAACATAAAATTTGGGCATTTTTATAATTTTCGAATTGTTAATTTTTTCTTTATCTAATTTTATTTTTTCCAGAATTTTTATAACGTTTTATTTTTGTCTTTTCTATTTCTTAGTTTTTAATTATTTTTTAATCTTTAAAAATTTAAATAAAAAATCCAAAAAATTAATAAAAAAATATATTTTCTTTTTTATAAAATTTTAAACTTTTTCATTTAGTGTCTAGGGAAAAATATAAAATTTAGTAATAACGTAATTTGTTCTTAAATTTCAGTTTAGACCCTTATACCGGGTACGTTTTACCGATTCCTTTCGTTTGGCTTCAAACGCCTCCGTTTTAGTTCTAGTTTTCTTTATTTTTCAAATTAAGTTAATTAGAATTTAATTTTGATTTTTAATTTAATTTAGCATTTATTTTCTTAATTTTTAGTATTTAGGTTTCCCGATACCTGATTCTGTTCCCCGTATTTAATTTAGATTTAATTTTAGGATTTCCCTATAACTAATTTTGTTTCCCGTAGTTTTGTTTCTATCTAATTAACTAATTTTGTTTCCCGTAGTTTTTAAGATCCCCATTTCCTATATCTGTTTCCCGTAGATTAAATTAGGTTTTATTTAATTAATTTTAGTTGTAATTATATCAGTGTTTCCATCATATATTCTTCATCATTCAATTTCTCATCAAACCAGGATTACTTTCAATTGCAGCCTCGTTGGGACATACGACCCGGGAATATCTCTTCCGGAATCTTTTTATTATTGATTCTTATATATTTAATCTCTTTGTGTAGATTTTGATCTTTTGCCTTGGTTAAGGGCATTTGGTTGAGACTTGCATTTGAGTTGTTTTATATATATATACTATCCCACGAATCAATTTTTGGCGCCGCTGCCGGGGAGGCATTTGCTACGATTGTTATCCGACTTTGATCTGAACTTGTCTTATTATTAATATATCATATTAAAAAACACAAAAATATTTTTCTTTTCTTTTTATTAGTATATATCATATAAAAATTTAAAAAAAAAAAAAAAAACCAAAAAAATCAAAAATATAAAAAAATTGTCCATAAAAAAATTAAAATTCACTAATTGGTAAAATACCAAAATATAATATTCTCCACTGAGGTATTATCATAATAAGTTCCGGTGAACTACTGAGTTCCCAATCGAACCAAAGATTTAAAACTTGCCTTCTGTGTCACTTACGATATACGGCTCACCTCATTCTGATTGACAAACTATAAAGTGGGTATAAGGAGGGTTGTTCCTAGGAACTACGACCCGAAAGGAGAAATAAGCTTCGCGCTATTCCTACTCCTCCGCTCACCTGTGCGTTTTTCATTGTGAGAGCTACCGTGAAGTAAGATCGATTATTTGGCTTAAGTTCTCTTATCTGATTTTGTCCAATTGTGAATTATGTTGTTAATAAATCCGAAAAACAAAAAAAATAATCTTCTTTTTCCTCTTAACCGTTTAATTCTTTTCTTGTCCCTCTTATTTGTTTAATTCTGATGATCTTTCTCTGTTTAGAATGTATAGGTGTGGACAACGACGGATAACTCTTATTGTATATTCATTGCACGGGCCAACATGCGGTTGTCGTCTCATGACGAGTTTGTCTTAGTTGTATCTTATGGAAATGAAAATCAAATCGATTTTTTTTCACTCCCGTACTCTATTGATCAATCTCCAAGTTTCTCTCAGCCCCCACACACTCCAAGCAAAATCTTGTGCGAATTTTGCGGGAGACGCATACTCCATATTGTCACTTGGCTGGTACACCTCCAACCAGTTATTCCATCCATAGCCCAAGATTACAGCCTTGATTTCAATTCCCCGCAAGATTTGCATAATCTTCAACAGCAAAATCTTTGCTGTGAAAATTGTAGGGGTCCTCATGCGACTATTGAATGTCAACCGATGAGTCAAAACTCTCATTCTTTCGGTTTTGACCAACTTCAAACCCCGCAATTTTCCGTCAATCATCAACCTCCTCAACCAATGAGCATGGAAGCTTTGCAAGCCCAAGAGGACCTAATGAAATCGATTGAAAGCTTTCTCAAAAAGTTTAATCGTATCTCTTTTGGGAAAACGCCTAAGGTTCTATTGCAAGCTTGGGACAACTTTTTTGAAGTTAAGCACGCTCAATCCGAGGAAGTGCAAGAATTGCTTAGCAAACTTGTTCAAGATGTGAAAATCATAAGTGACGAGCTATCTGAGTACATCAATACTCCGGCTTGGAATCGCCCTCTCGTCTACTGTGATAATGATGATGACGAGGACTATACCATTGCAATCACACCCGAATCACCAACCAAAGAGCCCGTTAACTCTCTAAGTTTGGGGGACGAGCATCTTGACACTATTCCGGCAACGGAATCGGACGAATTCATAAAGTCTAGTGTCGAGAACCTTGTCCCAACCCCAATTGAGTTCGAGGATTTTTCCGACGATGAGTGTGATTTGCCTCCATATGATGATTCTTCAAAGAATCATGATTTTACTTTCTCCAACCCTCTCTTCGATATCGATGAAGATTTTACCTTAAGTGACGAGTCATTTTCCGAGGAGGACATTCCAAAAGAGAATTTTATCATTTTCTCTAATCCTCTCTTTGATCTTGATGAAGAAATTGCTTCGACTAAGGTAGATCGAATTAATAATGAGGTGCTGGAAGGCATCCTATCAATTCCACCAGGAATTGATTCTTTTGATGCTGAATCTGATCTTGTAGAATCCGTGCTAAATCGAGACATTTCGATTGATTCTTCTCCTAAGATCGATTCTCTTTCCAATAAGTTCGCCGTTGAACTCATCCTTCCTAAATCAATTCCACCAGAAATTGAGGAAGTTGAATTTGACCCGGAAGGTGATATTCTGTTTTTGGAAAGTTTGCTCTACGATAACTCTTCTCCTCGACCTCCGGAAGCTCTTCAAGCCAATTCTAATGCTATCGAATCTCTCCCTCCATCTCATATCCCCGTTGCGGATAATGATTCTCTTATGGAGGAGATTGACTTGTTTCTTGCTGATGACGGATCAATACCACCAGGTATTGAGAGTGATGATGTCGACTCCGTAGATGACGATACTTCTATTTCCCTTCCCGAGTTCGAATCGTTTTATGTTGATTATCCCAATTCGGGAAATTCAACCATTGATGTGGTGGAAGACATCCCCGTAGATGTGCCTAATATTTTACCCACCCATCCCATCCTGGAGCAAGATTTCATACCCACTAGTGAATTTTTCGCTTATGTTGTATGGATCTTTCTCCCATTTCTTGCTTATCCGGTTATTCCGCCTTCTCTTCTCTCCTGTGGGGATGAAGACACCATATTTGATCCCGGCATTTCAAAAGTATCATTCTTCTAAGCCGGATGTATCTCATCGGAGTGGAACTTTCATGAAATTCAATACTTATCGTAGTCACTTGAATGAAAGTCCGATGATGATTTTAATTTCCACTTGTTTCCTCAAGGATCCATAAATCCTTGTGATGGGTCAAGCATCGCGACCCTAAACAAGCGCTTCGTGGGAGGCACCCCATGCTTATCCGTAGTTGTAATAAGTGTTGTTGTTGTGTAAGATAGCTTGTCTTTTCCATTACCCGTGTTTCCATGTTGTTGTTATTGTCCAGGATTGCCCGGATTGTGAAGACTCTCAGTTTTGTCATTCATCAAGAGTTTCACATCCTCAGCTTCATTTGGGAATCCGATATCCTAATCTTATCGACTAACGTTTTATCTTTTGGCATACCTCATAAATGGCCTTAGGATTAATGTAATACCCTTCAAAACATCGAGGACGATGTTTAGTTCTAGTTTGGGGGGGTATCTTCGATTTGATTGTTTCCTGCAGCATTGTTACCACGTAAACCCGTTTTTACCACCAAAATACCAAAAAAATGAAAAAATTGAAAATTTTCAAAAATATAATAAGTGTTTTGTCACAGTTTTGCTTTTCTTCACAGTTTTGCTTTTCTTTGGGTAGAATAAGAATTAAATTTTTGATCTTGGATCTGGGCGGTGTTGAGCCCTAGTCTAGTTCCTGTAGGCCATGCTTTCCTCGAAATTCTATTGCTTTGATTTCTTTGTAATAATGTGAAAAACGAGAAATGATAGAGGTTAATAAAAGTTTAGTGTGCCAAGCAAGATTCGTCTAAAAACTTTCAAGTAAACTTGTGGTTTTCTCTCCCGTGGAATTTCTAATCCACCGGAATCCTACGTACTCAATTTAATTCAACTAAGAGACATCGATGTTTTCAGAACAAATGCTTCAAAATTTGTAACTTGAGGTTCAAAGCGTGGATTTTGTAGTAATTCTAAAAGTTAAATGCCACAAGAAGCATGAATGAAATGTGAATGCAAATGATGCGTATGAATATTGATATTTTTGCCAATGAAGATGCTGTTGATATTAGTGGTGCAAGTTAAAGATGTGTCGTGATATCCCACTCCGCTTAGCAACGAGGTGGGCGGTTCAAACTAAGAGTCTTTACTTCTAGAGATTTGGTGTGTCGTCTGAATCTCATTGAAGGGAAAGGTCTGGGTGAGGGTTCAAATAAGACACCAATCCCGGCAGCTATATTAGGAATAAGGTGTGATGTGATTTCCCACTCGCTAGCAACGGGGTGGGTTTTCAAACTAAGAAAACACGCGTCATTGGTTGTGATATCCTACTCCGTTAACCACGAGGTAGGGGTTCAAACTAAGCAAACTAAGCAACGCATTCCTAGCTTAAAGAACTTATGATTATGATGTTAAAAATGTTGCAAAAAGTTCTAAAGTTTAAATCTCGAAATCAAGTTGCGAAGTCTTAATAAGTTGTTGCTTTGAGTCATGATTCATTTTGAATTATGACTATGAAAATAAGTTGATCTATGGTTAAATTAAAATGAGTACACACATTCAATCGTATATCCATGTTGGGAGTTGAAAATTCACAAGTCATAAGTATGAGGGCTTAACATATAAACTTATATCGACAATGATCTTGTTTAATTGCTTAGCTTGGAACTTGTGAAAAATCGAGGACGATGAATTTATCCGTCAGGACATCCGTAGATCACTCTACGGACGCTTCTCATTCTATGATCCCAGTGTTAATAAATAAAGAAAGTCAAACTTGTTAAAAAATGAGAAAATCCAAAAATATTAGTTGTAGTTAGTGTAAATTCAGAAAATGGTGAAAACGGGGCTTACATGTTTACTTCATAACATTGCGTGAGGACACACAATACCTTAGTTTGGGGGATTTGATAAGTGCTTAATTACACATATCTTTTACCTCTAAAAACGAGCTTAAATGACCAAAAACAGACAAAAACTGCCAAATATTTGTATGTTTTGCATTTGTGTTGTGCAGGAACGGATATCTCACAAAAGGACGAAAAACCAATCAAAAAGAGACAAAACAGGACACGGGATGGAAAAGTGTGTGGAGACGAAGCCAAATCAAAGTAAAGTCTACTCCGAGAAGAAAAAGCAAAGAAAAATATAACTTGAGGGGTCAAAAATGCCAAACCCCTAAGTTATATTATCATATAAACCACGGGGGCTGATTATGCCAATTTGGGGAACTTCATTTATAAAAGAAAGAAAAGGGGAAATAAAGAATGAAAAGAAGAGTGATGTGGAGGGGCCTTTCTTGTACACAAACCAAACATTCCCTTAATTCATCTTCAACCTCTCTCTGTCACAGCCCAACTTGTATACCTTTTCTTTCCCACTCTTCCCGCCAATACCAAAACCAGCCAGCACCCTGTTTTTGCTCCCATACTTCTCTGCAAAAAATCACTCAACACCCTACTACTACCCCCCAGCTTTATAAAGTCCATGTTGGCAATCCCTCTCCATTCCCAAAGCACTTCGATGGCTGAGATTGTTTCCAAAGAAGCTCAAAAGAATTCAAAGGCTGGGATTTGCTTTAGTCTCTCCTCACACAACTAGCACACTTGGTTTTATCTCTCCAAAGAAGCACAAGATGGAAGTCCAATACTTCGGCTATATATATAGAGCTTCTTGTAAATCATCAATATAAATAAAATAAATTTTAAATTAGTATTATTATTAATTATTATTAATTAAAAAAATAAAAATAAATTAATTATTTTCATTTAATTTTATTATTTAAAAAAAAATATATTAAAAAAAAATTATTAAATAATTATTAAAATAAAAAATTATAAATATAATATGTATTTATTATAAAATTTTCATTATTTACTATTTTAAATTTAAAAATTATTAAAAATTAAATTAATAAAAATTTAATATAAATTAATATATTTAAAAAAATTCGAGATATATATATTGAATATAAATTTAATTATAATTATATTAAAAAAATAAATTTAATATATTGTTTTAAATAAATATTATTTAAAAAAATTTTGAAAATATATTAATATAATAAATATTATATAATTTATAAATTAATTATTTTATTCTATTTTAAATTAATTAATAAATTTGTATTGGATACAATTATATATTATTTAATTTATAAATTTTTGAATTTTTAAATATTTATATTAAATTGTAATTTTGAATCATTTTAATATAATAAATAATTATTAATTGAATTATTATCAATATTAATTAAATTGATTTTAATTAATAATTTTATTTAATTTAAAAATACTAAATATAAATTGTAAAAAAAAAATACATTTAATATTAATTAAATTTATTAATTAAAAAAATATTTTAATATTGTCAAAGACTGTGAAGACTTTGAAGGCCCAATCCTAGCCCAGTTACAGCCAATCTCAGCCATTGTACACACAAAACCCACTTCATAACCTTATTGGGCTTGAAAAAGCCCAATAACCAAACCCAGTGGGCCCAATACAAGCCCAAGCCCAACAAAAGCCCAATACACTTTTTTATAAAACACAAGGACCAAATTTGTTATTTTAAACCTTGTTTTCTTATTGGGCCCAACACCAAACCCAATGGGCCCAATACACAAATGCAAGCCCAAAAGCAAAACAAAAGCCCATCAATCTCTTTTTATATAAAACACAAGGGCTGAAAATGCAATTTCCCAAAACCTTTCTTAAACCCTTTTAGTTATAAAAACAGAGGGACCAGAACTGTCAATTCCCAAACCATGTTATAACTAAAAAGGGGCTGAAAAACAAAATGGAAAAAGAGAGAAAGAAGAGGGACTTAAATTGCACCTTCTCCAAAGATTACTTTTAAAATCCTGCAACCATACACTGTACCACCCCGTACCCGCCAAAACCCATACTACCCCTTCCCCATGGTTTTCTTGCCATACCACCTCTCCAGTACACACCCACAGCTCACCCTACCACTTCCCACAGCCTATTGACCCTTATCACCCCTTTCCAGTTCATTTCACTCAACCCCGTACCTCCCCATCCATGGCTGAGATTAAAGAGAAGCAAATAAAGGGTTAGGATTGATTGGAGGGACATCCTACTCCACAGCAAACACTTCCCAAGTCAAAAAGAAGAAAAAGAGCTTGTATAAAAGCTAGAAGAACAAGCCGAAGCACACACACCCTGTTTTTATTTTTAGTTAAATTTTTAATTTATGTCTTTTTTAGCAATTATTGTAATTCAGCTCTGTTTAAAAAGTTAAGTTGTAATTTCTTTAATGTTAATGAAAATTTAAGAGTTTACTTTGAAAAGTTTGGAAACTACCACTGTCGAAATTTAAAGATTTATATAAGCTCTTTAATTCTGTTTATCTTATATAAGAATGTGTTAAAATAGTTAAACCCTACTTGTAATCACATTTCTTAGCTTTCCCTTCACTAAAAATCAGTTAAAACGTTTTTTCTAAAATTAAGAGGGTGTTTGGTTTTGTCTTAAAATGGGTAATATTGGGGTATGTATGGGTCAAAGACACTCAGCCAACTTTGGCTGAGTGTGTGGGATTATACAAGTTAAGTTTATTAGCAATTTGACAGTTTT
>BQNB010110674.1:0-22506 GCA_026074375.1 Tanacetum coccineum | reverse complement strand
AATAATTAACTTGGGTTAAACACAATAATGTGCTAAAAATAAGTACATACAAGGTAGGCTAAGGCTTTTTGGGTGTAACAATTGGTTTAAAGGGTGACAATGCTCTTCATTAATAATCTAGAATCCACAAGAAAATTGCGAGAACCGTGAAAAAGGATAGGCTCGGAGGGTTGTACTAGGGTATCCTGCACTAAAAATGAGTGCATGGCAAGGGTGTGGGATAGTTATATGATCGGTTTGACCATCATAACAATTACAGGTTTAAAACATGGGTTAATCCTAATGCCTCTTATCAAGAAAATCCTAATACTTACTATGCATTCTCGGGATGCATCACAAAAACAAGTTCTAGAATTTAATATGCTACCGGTACACTTATATGAATTTTACTAACACTGGACATTCTTGAAAAGGCGACAAGGCAATGCATACATGACTGTAATGACAGAATAGACATGCACACCTGCAGATCATGTAACAACTCACATTTTCACACCTTTTTACACCAATGGACATCCGATTATTTATTTTAAACTTTTACGCGTTCATTTTAAATTTCCAATGTTTAGCTAAATCGCGTAAACTGAAAACCAACATTCAACGTAAACGGACATCCAACAATTATAAGTTTATGTCAAACAAGTGTTATATAATTATTTGGAAGATAATTATTAACTTTCCATATTTTATTTTTATTAGTCACGTAAAGTGTTTACGTTTTGCAATAAAATACATTTAGGCATACCCGGAACCACCAAAACTCATCTACGCTTCAACAAATACCCATTATTATACCTAATACTCAATGTTTTATAAAACTTCACTCATGATATCCATTGTAGCCAAATTTTTTGCATATAAGAAACCAACAAGAAAACAAATGCTACAAGTTTACACATCTACACTTAATCTATATGTCATATAACTTCAAGTAACACAAAATATCAACTCAAAATATCTACGACTCAACTTGATCATTTTCTTCCTTAAATCATTCCCTATGTGTTTTTATGGTCTTGGTCTTCTAATAATGCACCTAGTCTTGATTTCAACTAGCTTCTTGTATTATATAAAGGCAAGACTATAGTGAGTTTATCACACACACTATACATTTCCATAAGAAAAGCTTCACCAGACAAACTCTCTTGTCTCTCCCTCTACCACGGGTCACACAAATAAACTAAACAAACAATCTATACAATTTTATTTACCAAGTATACAAGTGTTCTAACATCATATCTAAGGTATCCTAAGGTGTATTGAAGGCTTTGTTTATCATTTACAAGGGTTTAATCAAGAAGGTTTGTAGATTGTAAATGACATACAAGAACAAGGATTAAAACAGATCTGGAGGTTGGATAAAGTGAAATAAATGTGTAGCCATTTTATTAGAGAATAAGGTGAAAGAGATGGGAAGATGTGTGTGAGCTAGAGAAAAAAGACACACATACACACACACACACACACTTTTACAAATGTGAGCTTCACCCCTCCATGGAAGTATGGAGGGGGTATTTATAGTCCTAGTGACACTTAACTATTGTAACTAGTCATTATTAGTCCCTACGTGTCACGCTATAAATGAACTAATGTAATTCTGGATATGTCACCATATTTTAAGGCTAGCAATCTTCCCCCAATATGTGGACACATACGAAATTACTTACAACATTCCTAAAAAGTACAAATACAATTGAATAAAGTCTTCCAAAGCGCTTCCAAAGCTGAAGTTGTCTTTTAAGTTCTCCTGGTCTTGAAACTTGTATTCCAGCTTGGATCTTCATTGTCTTTACTTGTTCTGGAACCATTGTAGTATGCATGAGTTGGATTAACTTCCCCCCAATTCATGCAGCATGTCTTGAAAAGCTTTCTTCATAGACTCCTTTTTGGCGAAGTTTCTGAATCAGCTTCCCCCCAAACCAACATCCCTATCTTAAGCAGATTCTGAAACTTTGAAGTAGCTTAAACAATCTTCTACTTGTCATTGACGTGCACAGCGGAAATTTGTAGAAGTCAAACCATACCAACGACCACTGCTTCTTGTCATTAGGGCTTGGTGAATATTCGTTCGGGGGTGCATGCGAGAAATCAGCAACAATTCTTCTCATGTATGCAGTATACTTCATAAACCATACTAAGTAAAGTAGTATACACTACTTCCCCCTGGAAGTTGACATGGTAACATCAAAGTCAACTAAGTCCCGGATGTACACATTTTCCCCCATGATGGTTGCGAACTCTCGGAAGCATCATTGTCGTGTACGTCCATATACTCGAGAAGTTCTTGTCTTAAGCACAAATCTTGAAATCCAAACAAAGCATTACCCTCTTGTCTTCAGAAACCGTAGAGGAGATGAAGCAAGAATCAAGAAAACTTGGTATAATCAAGGTCTTGTATATGAATGTCGTTGAAGAACTTTGAGAATTTTGCTTAGACTGTGAAGTACCATTGTCTTGGAATAGCACAATAATATCCCGTGAGAATTGCTGATTACATCTCAACCTTTAAACTCTCTGGCTAACTTACCAACCTTGTATTTTGTCGGCTATTGTTGTGATCACTTGGTGAAGTAAACCCGATATACCAAACTTGAAAATGAAGTAGTATTTTTTGTGGATACTCCACTCAGTCAAAAGTGAATCGTGTCATACAACAAGAGAACAAGGTTATAGTATTCCAACCCTCTCATCTTTGATGAGATCAAAGAGATGTCAGAGACTCTGTTTCTAATGACACATCCGAGGCCCCTCGTTCCCTAACCAAAAGGCGTCAGGATATATGACAACCTTGACCCCGCACCAGAACTACAAAATGTTTCTCCTTCAGCAGATACAACAGTTTTTTTGGCCCTTTGTACGATGAATTTTTCAATACGGGTACTTCACGTGTCAACAAGTCTTCTTCTCCCACCGACAATTCTGCTCAACAAGACACACTACCTTCAACGAATATTCACCCCTACAACAGAACCATCAACTCCAACACATGTCAATGCTGAAGAAAACAAATTGATCAACGCGAATTTACCAATCTTTCTGTATACTAGTACAAAGAAATTGTTGATCCTTCCCACCAATATGGAATTCAAATTTTTCATACCTTAAATCAACCTCCAGATCAGAATACCGATGGACAAAAGATCACCCGTTTAACCTCAAGTTCGTGGCAATCCATCCAAGCCAATTACAAACAAGACGTACAACTTGCAACAGATCCGAAATGTGTATGGTTCGCAACTCAACCTGAGTATAACTGAACCGATAACATTAGTAACAAAATGGCTATCCTGCATAGATAGAAGCAATGCAGGAAGAACTTATTCAATCAGTTTTGACATACTACAAGTCAGGGAACTCGTTGACAAACCTTTGGCAAGAACGTAAATCAAGCTAAAGTGGTAATGGAAGAACAAAAAAGATGAAGATCAAACTGTAATTCGCACAAACACGACTTGTAAGCAAAGGTTCTGCTCAGTGAAGAGTGTCTTGATTGTTGAAGAATCATTTTGCCCAGTTGCTCGCTTGGAGGCTGTCAGGATTTTTGTCGCATATACTGCACATAAGTCTTTTCCAATTTATCAAATGGACGTGAAAACGGCATTTCTTAATGGTCCATTAAAGGAGGAGGTTTATGTTACACAACCAGACAGATTCGTTGATCCTGATCATCCAACAAAGTTACCGACTAAAAGGAAAGCTCTAAAAATAAAATATGGATTGAAACAAGCTCCGAGAGCCTGGTATGATGAACTCTCAAAATTCCTGATTTCCAAAGGTTTTACAAATAAACATTGTCTAGCTCAACGTTGTCGTAAAAGCATGTTATATCCAACTCATTCATCATATTAGTCCATACTTAACAGCCCACATATAAACATTATTAAAACATTCGGCTTGCTAAAATGACTAGCCCAATTCATTTATTTTAGTTATAGCGAGCCCAGTCTTTTACTTAGGGATATAATAAAGTCACACACAATCCTCAATTTTGTGTACTCACAAACCCTAATCTCGTAACATAACTGCCTCCATCATCTCTTCTCCTCTCTCCTAAAAATTACGCAGTCACATATCCCACTCTGCATCCAACCTTATCACTCCACAAATCCATCTATATAATCTACATCACCATGATTTCTATCACATACTTTATGAACACACGCAACCAACCGAACCATTCAATCTCCCATATGAATCAGATCCTGTTACGAACCACAAACAAACAAACCCCCTTGTAATATGTCTTCAACCGCTTCATTGTTTGTCATGGCTTCAAGATCTCATCGGAGGTCTCGGGTAAGGTTTGATTTTGTTTGGTGAGTCTTAAATCGAAACAAAGATTGAAGGTAACATACTTGTTATCATTCTTTCTTGATTTCCGGACATGTGAAAGATATCCACTTACATGGATCCTGAGATGATTGCTTTCGTTTTTTATAGATCTTTAAGGTCTTTCATGTTGTTGAACCACACGAAAGAATAAAAAAATCTAAGATCATGTATTTGTTTGAGTTCGAGTCTTGTGGAGGAGATGGTGTTTAATTGATGTGACGATGTGAATTAGGATAGTATTTGGTGGATTTGTGATGTTGTTGGAGGCTGTGATGGTGATTGATGTTGTTGTAGTAGTGGTTTTTGTTTAGCATCGAGTCTGTTTGTCTACATCTTTTTTCTGTTTTGGTTTAGACATGGCAGACCAAACTCAGTTGAGTTGACCGGGTCAACTTGGTAATAACCGAGTTGACTCGGTTTGGTTGTGGGTAACAAAACGTAACCAAGCAAATCGTAAGATTTTTCCATAAAACGCAATGCGATTTTTCTTTACAAAACGCAACATTTAGAAAATTTTTGGCAGCATAGCATTTGGATTTGCTACATAAATGGTATTCAGTAGGCAAATCGCAACACCAAAACGCAATGGCAAAACGCAGTGTTAAACCGACGTTAACCAGTCAAAATGCAATGTCACTTGCGTTGACCAGTTAAAACGCAATTAACGTTTCTGTTTTTTTTTCTTCAAAACGCAACCAAGAAAAAAAATAACAAACCCAGATTTGCTTCATCTATTAACTTTGTCTTTTAAGCATGAACAACAGATCTTAACCAGATAAAAGAAACCACAAATCATCTAACAACAACAATAGCAGATTTATGACAGAAACAACAATAACAAAAACTATGAATGAACAGTAACTGACACCCCTGAATGAACAGTAGTAAACAGTAACATGAATAGTAATGAACAGTGCCAAGACAAACAAACACATGATACGAAACACCCATGCAGCTCTAATACCAATTGTAAATTGTAAATGACATACAAGAACAAGGATTAAAACAGATCTGGAGGTTGGATAAAGTGAAATAAATGTGTAGCCATTTTATTAGAGAATAAGGTGAAAGAGATAGGAAGATGTGTGTGAGCTAGAGAGAAAACACACACACACACACTTTTACAAATGTGAGCTTCACCCCTCTATGGAAGTATGGAGGGGGTATTTATAGTCCTAGTGACACTTAACTATTGTAACTAGTCATTATTAGTCCCTACGTGTCACGGATACTGCGTACCATCCACAAACAGACGGGCAAAGCGAGAGGACTATTTAAACTCTCGAGGATATGTTGCGTGCTTATGCAATCGACTTTGGAAAGGGTTGGGTTAAACCATTTGCCCATTAGTCAGTACTCTATAACCAATAGCTATCACGCAAGCATCAAGGTCGCACCATTCGAAGCACTTTATGGTCGAAAGTGTCGTTCGCACAGTTTGTTGGAACTGAAGTGAGAGAACTACAAATACTCTGGTCCAGAACAAATACAAAGACAACTGAGAAAAAACATCCAGATCAAGCAAAAGGAAGCAAGCCGCTCGTGATCGACAGAATAAGTTTAACGCTGACTTGAAGCTAAACCAATGGAATTCCAAGTCGGTATAAAGTTATGCTTAAATCTCGCCTGGAAGGTGTTGTACGTTTGGGCAAAAGGGGGAGTTAAACCTAGGTATTTGGACCTTTTAAGGTGATAGAAGGGTTGGAGAATGTTGCTTACAAGCTGAACTTCCAGAGAATTGGCAGAGTCCCATAATAACATATCAAGTATCCATCTGAAAAAGTGTATGCCGACGAACCATTAGACGATCCGTTGGATGGACTTAATTTGGACGACAAACTCCATTTTGTGTTGAGGAACCGTAGAAATAGCGGACCATGAAGTTAAGCGGTTGAAGCAAGTCGGAATCCCATTGTTTAAAGTATCGATGGAAACTCCCATGAGAGGTCCCTGAGTTCCCCGTGGAGCGTGACGATCAATTCAAGAAGAAAATAATCCACAACCTCTTTACCAAGACCCACAACGTCCGTCAAGTGCTGCAACGTGAGGCCTTGAGACAAGGCTCGTTAAAACGAAGTCCCTATAACACCCTGGTTGTTTTCAAGCATTAACGACATCATAAATTCACCATGTACTTTTTTTTTGTACGTTTTGCTTGAAAATTGTAAACGTTAAGTTAAATTCGCGTACCCAAAACTTAGCGTTCACTGTAAAACGGGCATCAAACAAAATAAATGGATTACATCAAGCAAGGGTTATATAATTATTTTGAGGATAATTATTAACTTTGTTCATTTTATTTTTATCGGATACGTAAAGTGTATACGTTTCGCGATAAATTGCGTTTAGGCACTCCCGGAACCACAAAAACTCTTCTACGCTTCAACAAATACCCACTTTTATACCCAATACATAAAAGTTGCAAAATATATCATCTATATCTTATGTTTTGCCGAAATTCTTGCCATTTGTGCAAGTAATATAACAAAACTCTTCCTTTGGTCAAATGTACACCATACTTCATTATTTCCTAGCCATACCTTGTTTACTTTGAC
This sequence comes from Tanacetum coccineum, assembly GCA_026074375.1. Lineage (NCBI taxonomy): Eukaryota > Viridiplantae > Streptophyta > Magnoliopsida > Asterales > Asteraceae > Tanacetum > Tanacetum coccineum. The sequence goes on along the minus strand of BQNB010110674.1, from coordinate 15,619 downwards.
TAATGACCATAACCATGACCATCCCCAAGACCATACCTTGTCTCTTTGAATATTTTCTTGACTTTTGACCCTTGAAAGTATTATATACATACAAGTAACTAGCTAAGTATTCATAGAAGCTAAACACTTAGTAAAAATTTTCACAATCTTTCTCTCCCCCTCTCTATATTGCTACGGCAATAAACAAGCACTCTACCAAATCCATATCAATTTTTCTACAACCCATACACTTCTATACACATCTATCCTAAGACATTCTAAGGTGTTTCCATCCATTGAATCACCATTTACAAGTATTAATCAAGAAAAGGAAGCTAGGGTTTTTGTTAAGAAAACAAGGGTTATTATTTGTGCAAGCTTTGGTTTTGTGGCTAAACAAGGGTTTAGCACTAGCTCATCATCATCATCATACCTCATAAGGTTTACTTGAACTCTTTATGTTCTCATAATTTTCATTTTTATGCATATGATTATTCTATTTAGCTTAAATCACCATTTAGGATTATTAACATGTAAAAAGAAGTTTTTATTTGTTGTCATCATAATGTAACACTTTATATACCATTGTGATGTTTAGGACATTATGTTAAAATGGTTTATACAAATGATTTTACCCTCTTGGATAACAAGAAAATGATTATGGGTTTAATTAGGGTTTTTTATAGTTTTCATAATATGTTTTAAGTTTAAAGAAATACATAAGACAAGTTAAAGATTAATTAAGACTCATATAATGTTACTGAAAACTAAAATGAAAGTTATTTGGAAGAAATACGACTTGTACACACTTGTATAGTATAAATATATTATGGATAAACTAGTAAATTAGAGATTTCACAAGTAAAGTTAAATGATATTAAGTATTATCATGGATTTGTTAACCTAGGTAACTTGGACAAACGCGGACTACTACGGACAATGGACATATTAAATATATGTATTAATTATAAAATGTATATGTATATGAATTTGTGGAAAATACAAAAATGGTAAATATAAGAAAAGGGGTAAAAAAGGTCTTAACAAACTCAATCCAATCTTGCCTGTCCAAAATTATCGAAACTTTAACATACCCCATTTTATTTTTTTTATAAGATAATACATTTCATTTTACTAATGTCTATGAATTTAAGCACTTTTCCTTATGTCATATGGTTATATATATCATGGATTAATGGACTTAAAAGTATGTAAACATGTTGTTTAAATATAAACATGATTATGTATAAATTAGGGTTTATAAAGTTAGTAAAACAAACTCTTTATAAATGAACACACTTGGACAATAAAAGGGTGTTTTAATTCGACCTCATACAGTAGGTTAGACATTATATAAAAATAATACGCCTCGTGACGATTCCGAAAAGGTAAGAAACTTGTCAAACGGATAAATAACAAAAAAGTTACGTTAAAAACGAATTATACGTTAATTAAACGGAGTTTATAAAATAACTTTTATAAAACTTAAATCAAACAGCTAGTTTGATATTTTTAACAAATAATACATATTTTTAGGATTCTAAAATGATAAGAATCGTAATTTTTCAATTAATAACGAATAAGTTATGAATTTCGCGGGTTTTCGGTAATTAAAAGTTTATAAAAATGATTTTATAAACTATGAACAGTAAAAACACTATTCATGACAGAAAGTTATATTTTTGTAAACCTTATAAATTGATAGGATTTTCAATAACGAGAACGTCCTCGAAAGAATCACTAAAAACGGAGCTATAACGAATAAAATACGACATTTACGGGTTTTACGACGATAAAAACTATATAAATAAAACTCACGTCTGATGTGAACAGTAAAAGTTACTGTTCACCAGAGGGTCAAAATATGGAAAATGTCAAATTATGATAACTCGTCCTAATACGAAAAGATGGGCATAAGAAACGTCAAAATCGGGCTTAAAACGCAAAAGTTATGCTAGTTTTACTAAAACGATAATTATAAACGTTTTTACTTATTAAACGTAATTTTACCAAAACCATTAGTTGGTGATTGAACTATATAGAATTATATGTGGTTATCAAAGTACTATATTACTAGGGAGTTTCATAATGAGGCCTCTTCGGGGTGGCGTATCGACGAGTTGCTGGATTTACGATTTAAAGTGTCCTAGCTCCTCATACGTTCACTACATGACCTCTTAATTATGATAGCCCGAACGATAGTATGATGAGCTATACGACCTATAAATAATCAAAGTGTTTAGTACTTATACGACCTATATTGGATTAGGTTGCCTTCGGATTCCTTCGTGACGCATTTTTGCGATTATGGATATCAGAACTCAAAGTAGTTCATAAGCCCCGACATTCTAACGATTTCAATGATTTATAAATATGGGTGGAAACATGCTTTGTTTATAAATTGGTACGCAAGTGGGTATTTATATTGATTACATGTTTGCCTCAGTTGCGATAACCCAAGTTGATCCCCTTTGATCATGGAACTGTCAATGTGCAAAGATGTAGTAGTTAATTACATTAAGTGACGCGAATGTTAGAATAGATCTATTTTTTTTATGGAGGGAAAAACCGAGCCTCCCCCGTTCGGTGACTAGCTAATCACCGAACGAACGTATAAGCAATGTCGAATTTAGGGATGTTTTTCGGTTTGAACATTCTAATCGGAGCAGGAATTTGCAATATATAGTTTTAATTGCAAGAAAGATCGTCGAGCTTTAGTGTCTTGAGCTTAGTGAAATGGTAATCTGGTTTTGGATTCTGCATGTGTTGTCGATTATCACGGAAAAGTCTTGTGGTCCTGCATATTATGATTTATGCAATACCTATGATTGACAACAGTTATTGTTGACGTTTTTTAAAGCTATGTTTTCAGGAGACCAATAGGCAGGATGCCAGGGATGCATTGGTTACATTTGGATTGCAACGGCTTAAGGATTTTAGGTGCAATCAATTGTGGGAAATGTATTGACAACGTTTGTAAGATTCAACAATGAACAAGTAAGCGTACATGCTTTGTGTTTAAGTCTTTCATTAAAATCAATGTATCAGTATTAAAAATGACTTTGTTGGTTTCGTTCTTATATAACATGTGCTATTGATTCATGAAGTAAACACCGCCCCAGACCCTTATTCCGCTGCGACCTAATTTGGGGGTTTTAACAGTTGTTTATAAAGTTTGGAGTCTTGTCATGAACGGTCGGGGAAAAGTTACTGCAACCACACCATATTATTTGCTTTCATCGATTTGTTTGTTTATTTTATTTAACAAAATTTTATTTCCCTTCCTGAAGTACCTTAGGATCTAACTCGAGATGAGGATTGTGACGAGCATGGGGATTTCTATTCTGTCGATACGCCCATGTATTTCATTCTCAGCTGGCTTGTTGTGACGACCGACCTCTGGTGAATAGTCAGAAGCTTTCACACCTATGGTGCATTCTCATCTTAATAAAGGATGATTTAAAAACCCGAGCTTCTAATAAAAACCTAAACTTACCTTTTGACTTGTTACTCCTTAGCATTTAAGGTGAGATGTGTATCCTTGCCAAGCTATAATATGAAGCTAATCAAACACTAAGCAAATGAGCATACCCTAATAATGATACAACCCTAGATTAGTTGAGTGATCTGAGTGATTTTCTTTCCATATTTTCGTGAAGAGCTTAGTTTTGTACAGGTGATCTGAACATGAAAGAAATGCTTAATGGAAAAATCCTTAACCTTCGGTTGGCATACATTTTCAAATCTTTCTAAAGTCTACTTTAGGACAAAGTTAGGATTCAAGTGGGACATATTGTGATATCATCAAATAACGGCATACTTTACTATCATTTAACCCACTTATTTACCCATTTTTATATAATTATTGCAATTTATATGTGGTACATAATTGCTAAAGTTTATTATTGCAGTAATTATGGAGTCACTTGTGAAGAAGAAGCAAAAAGGCGCAATTATAGAGCTTAAACGAATACATTTGAAGAATAATTATTTCATGCACTAAATCTGTATCCAGTAATGAAGATACACGCATATCATCGCTCAGCTGCAGCAGCAAGAAAACGCGTAATGATCAATTCCTGATCTGACTATCCACTACAAGCCAATATGTCGTATGCACAGCTGGTCATACAGTCAAAGATACACATTTAATATGATTGATGGTTAATTTCTTAATTGAATTTTATCTTATCGCGGACTCTAAGGAAATTAACCCCTATACGCCATAATCCACTTATCCCCATACGGCGGTATCACGACGTATTTCAACACTATAAATACAAGACTCAAAATCGAGTTTTAGTGTACAATATCACTTCTCTGTAAAGTATACAACCTAAGAGTCCGAATTTCTCAAGCCATAAGAGCAGCCAGGTCGAGACTACTCTAATTCCAAAGAAGACCTCGTGTAATTCTTACTTTCTAACAATTAATTTTTTGTTTGATCATTGTAATATTGAGAATAATGTGGCTAATACCGCTTGCGGTACTAGCCATGTTAATGAAGATTAAAATGTTTGGTTGTTTTAATCGGGCTTTGCTTAATTATCGTTTTTGTTTAATTATTTTATCGCCTTATTACTTGTTTATGTGTGTACATGCTACCTATCATTCAACTCTGGGACTAGCGGAGACCTAACCAGTAAACTATATTCCGGATGGCTCTCCATGTTGTGTTTTATATCCCGGACCAATATGAAATCACAAATGACACCTTATCCATTTACTCTTTGATTATTGACTTATTGAACCGACAGGTGACCCGATAATTTGTTCAACCCAGTATATTGTTCATTTATTAATTGGTATTGATTTTGGTGGTAGACTACTGGTGTATAAAACAACATCAAGCAATAAGTGGGTAAAGTCCCGATGGACTAGGGTATTAACAGAATCACCACTGCTTTAATTCCCTATGGTAGATTATAATTAAACTATAGGATTCTTTATGCGGATGCGTTAATCGTGACAGGATTGTTCGTGTCTAGGTCTTAGGAAGAAGTACCGCCTAAGTCTTAAGAATGATATACCGCCTCGAGATAAGCAATCATTGCACTAATTAATGAAACCAGCATTTAATCAGATTTAACATGGTTAATACAGTTTTCTATTATTTGGCTCGTTCCGCTCTTTTGTCTTGTGTTTATTTGCTTCAGTTTGTATTGTGCTTAGGATTGATATTTGTCACCATAAACATGTGCCAGTCTCTCAGGCTGAAAACTCCCCTTTTACCTCTAGTAAATATGTATAGAATAGGTTTAACCAGTAATTAGACTAATTTAGATAGAATAAAATACTGATAGAATAATAGGTTAACTCTCACTCTTAGTGTTCGACACCCTACTTACTGCGAAGTTACATCTTGTCCGGGTACTCTGCCCCTTAAAGTATTGTCTTTAGGTTTGTCGGCTAAATATAAATGTAAAACCTGATAATCATAAATAACACCTATACAACGACACATTAGTAGTACATGACAAGGAGTTAGACGAACGAAGTATACACACCTTACAAAGATCCTGAACGTGAGTTCCGATCATCATGAGGACACTTCAAGACTCTAAGTCTTGACGAATTGAGATCTTTGGATTTCAATGTACTTTCTGATGAAGAATACTCAGAGGAAGAAAAAGAGGAAGAAATGGCGGAAACAATGGAGCAATACATGAGCAAGACCCGAACAGACTATGGATCGGGAGTTGCTAGGGCTAAAATTGATAACAAAGATCAATTTGAACTAAAAGGACAATTTCTTAAGGAGCTTCGAGAGAACACATTTAGCTGTTCGGAGATATCCCCCCTTTCGAGAACCTGACGACGTTATTTGATTAGTTGCAATCATCAAAGTGTTACTCGAAGCCCGAACTATGATGTCTGGTATCACCAAACTTCAGATTCATGACGAGGACATCCAAATACGGCGTTTAGGACTCGCTATGGGCCACAAACATATTCAAGAATAGCCTTTTATATTGACACAGTAACAACGTAAAATAAACGCACCGGCAGTATTCATAAGGACTTAATGATCGGGTGTGCAAACCATACTTAGATAAATCCGTGATCATTTTTATTGATGATATCTTGATCTACTCCAAGAGAAAGGAAGAGCATGTAAAACATCTTAAGTTAATTTTAGAGTTCCTTAAGAAAGAAGAATTGAGGATCGCCAAGTTTTCTCGAAATGCAAATTTTAGCTGTCAAAGGTACAATTTCTTAGTCACGTGATTGATAGTGAAGGCATTTACGTGGACCCAGCTAAGATTGAGTCAATCAAGGATTAGGCATCGCCCAAGACTCCGACAGAAATTTGTCAATTTTCTAGGTGCTTGGGCGCTATTAAACCACGATTTTCATCAAAGATTCTTGAAGATTTGCAAAAGCCTTATGACGAGCCGACTCAGAAAAGCTAAAAGTTCGATTTGGACTGAAAAGAGGCAGAAACCTTTTCATTTCCACTATTGAACAAAAATTATGTAGTGCACCGATTTTGAAGTTTACCCGAAGGTAGTAAAAACTTCTGGTTAATCTGAATTCTACTCAACATGGGTTGGGCGCTGTTATGATGCAAAAGGAGAAAGTCATAGCCTATGCATCACGCCAACTCAAGATCATAGAAAAGTACACTACACCATGACTAGAACTTTAGCAGCGGTGTGTTTGCACTTAAAATGTGGAGACATTATTTTTACGGTACGAGTGTTTTGTCACTGATCATAAAGAGCTTGCAACATATTCTTGATCAGAAGGAGTTGAACATGAGACAACGTAGATGGTTGGAATTGTTGAGTGACTACGACTGTGAAATTTCGTTATCATCCGAGAAAGCGAACGTGGTGGCGGATGCCTTAAGCCGAAAGGAACGGGATTATAGCCACTACGAAGTTTCGATCCTGGTTATGAGATTTGTTTGACCTCCCCGTGCACAATTTTTTAAAAACGCTCAGGGTGATAGCAGAAAGGAAAGAGAGAATTATGAACTAAGAGATTTGTGTGGTATGATTAAGAAGCTGGAGCCCCGTGCTGATGGAACGTTGTGTTTGAAGAATAGAAGTTGGATACCCTGTTTTGGTGACTTGAGAACTTTGATTATGCATGAGTCGCATAAGTCAAATGTATTCCGAATTCATCCTAGATCGACAAGATGTACTAAGACTAAAGGAAATGTATTGGTGGCACAAATATGAAATGAAGATTGGCAACCTACGTCTGTAAGTGTCTGACCTATGGACAAAGATCCAAGGCGCCGAATGCCAAAACCATCCGGGTTGTGGTCAACACCTCTGTTGATCCCAGTATGGAAATGGGAGAACCTTACTATGGGGTATTGTTCGTCACTAAGATATACCAAAGACGTCGACTGGTCAAGATACAATTTGGGTAATTGTCGACCGCCTCACCAAATCTGCTCATTTCTTACCAATGAAGGAAACCGACTCAATGGAAAAGTTGACGAGACAATACTTGAAGGAGGTATTTCCTCATGACAATGGGCGTATAAGTTTTGATTATTTCTGATCGAGACAGTAAATTTACATCTCATTTCTAGCAATCCCTAAACGAAGCGCTAGGTACTCAATTGGATATGAGTACGGCTTATCATCCACAGACGGATGGTCAAAGTGAGAGAACCATCTAAATGTTAGAGGACATGCTGCGTGCTTGTGTGATTGATTTCGGGAAAGGTTAGGATAAACACCTACCTTTGGTGGAGTTTTCCTACAACAACAATTACCATACGAGTATCAAAGCTGCACGTTTGAAGCAAAACTGTACGGCCAGAAAATGTCAATCGCCTGCTTTAGGCTGAGGTTGAGGATGCTTATCTTTACTTCCAAAGATTTTCATTTAAACCACGAAAAAGATCATCCCAAAAATCAAGAAATGTATTCAAGCGGCACGTGATCGACAAAAGAGCTATGCCGATAGGAGACGTAAGCCATTGGAATTTCAAGCTAAAGATAAGGTTATGTTGAAAGTATCACCATGGAAAGGGGTGATACGTTTTAGCAAGCGGGGGAAGCTGAATCCTCGTTATATTATACCTTTCCCAAATCCTTGCCAAGTGGATACGGGTTGCGATACCGACTTGAACATCCTAAAGCAACAATCAGGTTCATAGTACTTTTCCACCACGTTTTCCACTTGAAGAAGTGTATCTGCCGACAACCACTAGCTATCATGTTGGATGAAGTACCAAGATCGAGGACAAGCTTAATTTCATTGAGGAAACCTGGTATCGAAATCGTGGATCGAGAAGTTAAACGACTAAAGCAAAGCCGCATCCCAATTGTGAAAGTCTGTTGGAACTCAAGATGAGGTCCTGAGTTTACTTGGGAGCGCGAAGACCAAATGAAGAAAAGTACCCTCATCTTTTTGCTAACCCTGCATCTACGTCTAAAGTTACGATCTTAGGATTTTTTCAATGAGGCAAAGCTTCCCTTTAACGGGGGAAGGATGTCACACCCCGTAAATTTCAGGTCAATATTTTAAACTTTTCCGATCATAATTTTGACTTTTATACATTACGTTTGAATTTGACGTAAAACCGGGAAGTCAACCCGCGTAAATCTAAAAAATGTCATCGGACGCGTTTTGGCTTCGGACTTCAATTAATTTACATGTTATATGCATTATTTTGTCATTTTAAAGTGTTACGTAGTTTACGTGCAATCCGGGACGAATGTTTACGTTTTAGCGTATAATTACCGTTTTTTTCCGGCGTTTTTTGATCAAACGAGAAACCCCGAAACCCAAAATATTTTCATGAAAATTATGTTATCGTACATCTCGTTTTATAAGAATCAAAAAAATTTTCGTTTACCCCAGCCCACCTCTACCTCCAACCTACACCTACAACCCCACTTTATTTAATCAAAGAATCATCTTTCATCTTATTTTAAATTTTCACAAGAAAACACCATCACATGCAAGGATGGTGATGTTTTTGGAAGCATGCAAGGTGGTGTAAGAACTCTTGTATTATGCATGCAAGCCTTGGACCACTATTCCACTAAGTTATCAAATGGAATCTTGATTTAAATTCAAAACTAGTGATTCAAGCTTGAACCCCCTCCCCTTTTGCTTGTTGCGTCCGAACCCTCACCATACACACCCTTGGTGTGTGTTGGTCACTTAGCCATTGGTTTCACTCTCTTGTTACATAGATCATGAATCCATAACCTATCCTTTCTTATAAATACCTGTTGGCATACTCCTAACTAGGGTTTCACGCTCTCATTTCATATCCTTAAAATAATTCTCTTTTCTCTCCCCTTTCTTCAGTGTCGCTCACGAGCTCAAACACCCCCCTTATTGGGGGTTTGAGATTCTTGTTTATTGCAAGATCCAAGCATACTAGGTGTCATATCTAAGGTTATTTAGAGTGATTACAAGTATTGGTCTTTCATGATTCAAGGGTTTAATTTTCAAGATCTATCAAAATTAAGGTTTGTTATTATTTGGGGTTTTCAAATGATCCAAGTCCTCCATCATCATCTCTCTATATTCTCTTATAAGCTTGAATCTTCATATTTGTAAGCTTACTTTGAAACTTATACTAGTAACACCCCCATTCTGGAAGCAAATGAAGGTTGAGATATCCGCAGACGCGTTACTGCAATAGATCAATTTCACAAGATATAATAACGACACAAACGTAGCATTTTAAAAGATACATTGGATTAAACAAAATACTTGTTCATTACATAAGCCATCATGGCTTCAAATGTTCGATCATTATAAGTAAAGATTTCGTTTATACCAAATGTTTCCTAAATGTAATATGACACCAAATCTTTAATATCTGATTTGTTCTTCAATTAGTGACTTCTAATGTATCATTGCACCGCGTGCCTTATTGAACTGAGAAAAACATGCTTAAACGTCAACATAAAGTTGGTGAATTCATAGGTTTATGTAAATCAATAGTAGGACCGCAAGATTTCCAAGTGTATGATTAAGCAACAAATGCAAACACAAAGAAGTAATTAGTTTTCCCTAGCTCGTGACACTAGAAACTGACATGTATGAATGCAATAAATTGTCTATATTTTCCGCGGTAGAATGAGTTCAACTCCCAACAACCTAAATTCTGACATGGTATACGAGTTTGTTGTCGGGCAACCGCACATGAGCGCTACGCACCCAAACGGGATGTCAATCCTAAACTAGATCTATTATAACAATTCGCGGCTCGCATCTAGCAATTGAAGTTCCATGATAAAAGGGCTCAGGGGTTATCGCTACTATTGGCAACACGTATCAAATAGTATATAAATATACACTTTGCGTCCAATGTGTAAAACAAAGCATGTTCACTACCCCAAAGATAGTAAATCCATTTAAAGTAAGTTAAAATATGGTGCTATGAACTCACCTTAGGAAATAGTCATGTTGAAAATGAATAAATATATCCAAGAATGATAAATGAATCACTCCGGTAATACAATAAAGTAAATATACGGCCAGTCTTATCCTACAATTTTCGGCCTAAAGACTTAATGTATAAACCTACAATAAATTACTAGTGTTATATATAGCTGTTAATCACGTTGTGTGGTGATGGACAATGTTTATTGTATTATGAATTAACTTGATGGCTCTGGGAAAACCTATGTTGACACACGTTCTCAGTATATGTTAATTAATAAATATTAATATTTATTAAGTCGTGTTCTACTTGTATAATATCCATAATATTTATAAATTCGAGCCGAATTGTTAAGTGTTTAATAAAATCACTTTCGTTTATAAAATACCCTTAGGTTTTATGTAATTACCAAATCAGGTTTATGAAATATATAATATTTACATTTTAAACGCTTAAGTTTCCATATGTACACTTTTAGTCCCTCAATCTTTACAAAATTACACTTCTGGTCCTTATAACTTTTAAATAGCCCCTTAAGTTTTAGAAATGACAGGAACAACCCCTAGACCTAAAGAATATGCTTTTGGCAGTTTTAACCCCCTCGTTTACGAATTGACACCTTTAGTCCCTTAACTTGTAAAAATTGCATTTTTAGCCCAATCGAGTTCTAATAAGTGGCATTAGGTTTTATTTACTCTAATAAGCTACATAAGCTATCTTCAGCTTATAAATAAGCATGGATGAGCTTATTTATGCTTATTGGGTCTTATTGGGCCCGTTAAGGTCCAATAAGATATTTAAAGGTCCAATTTAGTTTCCAAAGGCACATATGCCCTCATTAAGCCCATTTAAGCTTATTAATTCTATTTGGCTAAAAAAAAGATTAGGTGAGCTTATTTGAGCTTATTGGGCTCGTTAGCCCAATAACTCAACCCAAAAAAAGTTTGTAAAAGGTTTCATCCATTATACAACTTATTTTCTAGACTTATTAAGCATCATTAGGTCTGTTTTTATGTTTGGCTTATTCAATAAGCAAATAAGTTCGTTAATGGGCTTTCGGGCCCAATGAGAACCACGAAAAAGCATGTCTAATTATTTAAGGGCATCGGTCACATTGGGGTCCCATTAACATTCTCTAAGTCCAATAACTTCATTCAACTATATAAGCTCCAAAATAAGCTGTTTTGAAGCTTATTGTGGCCTATGGTTTGACGTTGGACTCGCATAATGGGCTAAACAAGCCCATTAGGTCTGATTGGTTTTCTAATGTAGTATGAGGGTCCTTTAGAGCTTCCGATAAGCATTTTAAGGTTTTTCTAAATAAGCTCGTGGAGCTTATAACTAAGCTGTGGCCTCATAGACTCAGCAGTTTTTGGACCTACAAGGCCCGAATAGTGGCTGCGAGAATTTTAACGAACCCAATCTTGTCATTAAGCTCAACTAGAACTAAGTTAGATTCTAGGGTTTGCAACCTTTCAATAAGCACTCGAAGCAATTATTATTCGTGTTTTACCACATGCATTCGCTTTATAAGCTTGTATACTCCTTCCCAAGTCCGTAGTCATCACGTTTTAGTAAATGTTTACTATAGTTTTATACACTTCACGTAAGTGTGAGTAGTTTTCAATTATTTCATATCTTGCTTTTTATGTACTTTGAGTATGTGTGAACCAATTTGCATATTAGTTTCTGTTAACGAGTTTAAATGTCACGTTTAAGTTCTAGCTCATCTTAAGCACCTTTTTAATTTGCATTAGCACCACACAAGAGATAGTTCACGTATATGTATGCGTATAACACGCATGGTTTGTATTTAACATGCATGGTGCTCACGTTAGTTGATTATTCACCTACTAACGTGACCCTTTTGACTAGACATGAATATATACGAGTAAAATATAGGTCTAAATGAGTTTCGTTTGACTTACAAGGGTCCTAAGGCTCTTGGTTTTGGATTATGAAGTAAACACGGATCGTATACACCCCAACATGTATAACTTAAGCTCCAAAGCTTATAAACCCAATTCCTTAGCTCGTGTACCCCTTAAAGTCTTAGAATCGTTGCTTTGTAAAATATGGCGTCAGGTTTGTGTTGTGTTTGCTCAGTTTAAGGTGTACCGAAACAATGAGATGGAAATAAGAGTGTTCTCAGTTTAGAGAGTGTTTGTGAGTTGTAGGAGAGGGTTAAGTGTTATCATAAGGGTGTTTATATAGGCTAATGAGCTAGTTAGCTTTTCTAGTTCCATCCTAAACCAATTTCGAGCCCAATATAGTGGTTTTGTAGTTTATAGTTAACTACACATTGTATTATGTTAAACCACTAAGTACAAGTTTCAATTAGAGGATTTTGGTACAAGATTTGCTAAGATATTGAAAATCCTATAATTTGTGTGTGTATGTGTGTTTAACCGCGGCATAGGCAAGAACAAAGACCAAATGGGTTATTACCCATTGTGTAATTGTTAGCTAAGGGATCATTAGGACAAGTATTAATTAGCCAAGAGATGTACTAGTACTTTGGAGATCATTAGGAAGATTTCCTAATTGTTTTGGACCCCTAACCGGCCCTTAGTGGGTTATGTACACAAAATTTATTAAATTTTTATGTTAAGGTTTTAAAAGTGGGTATTGGTTTGAGTCTAGGTAAGTCTAGGTATTTCCGGGGTGTGTCCAAATGTATTTTATTGAGAAACGTAACCCTTTTATGTGGCCAATAAAAATAAAACACGCAAAGTTAATAATTATCTTCTTAATAATTATATATTACTTGGTTGATGTAAACCTTAATTTCTTTGATGACCGTTTACATTAATTGATTATTTGTAGTCTACGCGATTTAGCTTAAAAGTAAACATTAAAGTAAACGCGTATCGGACTAAAATAAATAGTGATGAATAATAGGAGTCGTAAAATGACCTAAAATTGAGAAATGTTACAGTCTTCACTGGTTAGAAGAGCTTTGTCCTCAAAGCTTAAGGCCTTGTAGCGGATGACGTTGCCCGGTTTATGAAAAGCTGTGGGTATTTCTGTTTGAATGAGTCTTCACGTTCCCAGGTGAACTCAGGACCTCTCCTAGAGTTCTAGCGAACCTTAACCAATGGTATCCGGCTTCTCTTCAATCATTTGATCTCCCGTTCCATGATTTCAACGGGCTCTTCCATAAACTGGAGCTTATCGTCAACGTGAATTCCTTCTAACGGCATGACTAATGATTCGTCAGCGTAACATTTCTTCAGATTAGACACATGGAAAGTATGATGAACTCTGCTCAATTCTCGGGGAAGTTCCAGCTTGTAGGAAACTTTCCTAACTTTGGCTAACACCCTGAAAGGTCTGACGTATCTCGGATTCAGCTTGTCCCACTTACCGAATCGTACAACCCCTTTCCAAGGTGAGACCTTGAGCATAACCCTATCCCCAACTGCGAACTCCATCGGCTTTCGCTTTCGATCAGCGTAGCTCTTTTGCCGATCCTGAGCAGCTTGCATCCTCTACTTGATCAGGATAATCTTTTCTGTTGTTTCTTGGATTAATTTTGGACCAGACAGTTGGGCTTCTCCAACTTCGGCCCAGCACACCGGTGATCGACATTTTCGACCATACAACGCCTCATAAGGTGCGGCCTTTATGCTAGCGTGATAAATGTTGTTGTATGAAAACTCGGCCAATGGCAAATGTTTAACCCAACCTTTGCCAAAATCGATCACGTAAGCACGTAGCATGTCCTCGAGAGTCTGAATAGTCCTCTCGCTCTGGCCGTCAGTTTCTGGATGATACGCAGTACTTATGCTTATATCTGTACCCAAAGCTTTCTGAAAGGATTTCCAGAAATTGGATGTGAATCTCCCATCACGATCACAAATAATTGAAGCAGGTATCCCGTGTCTTGCTACTATCCTGTTTAAGTATAACCTTTCCAGTTTGTCTAACGGATCATTCTCCCTTATTAGTAAGAAGTGGGCAGATTTTGTAAGTCGATCCACAATCACCTAGATGGTGTCAAAGCCTTGTGACGACCTAGGAAGTTTAGTGATAAAATCCATCATGATATTATCCCACTTCCACTCGGGTATTGCTGGTTGTACTAACAGCCCTGATGGCGTTTGGTGTTCGGCCTTGACCCTCGTACACGTTAAGCACTTACTAACATATGTGGCGATGTCAGCCTTCATGTTTGGCCACCAATATAATTTCTTTACATCTTGGTACATCTTTTTAGAACCGGGATGGATAGAATATTTCGACTTGTGGGATTCGTGCATAATCACGGATCTTAAGTCTCTATAGCAAGGTAACCAACTCCTTCCGTGTAAACCTAGTGTTCCATCGGCACGTGGTTCCAATCTTTCCTTGGGTATATCCTTTTTGATTATACCGCCTACGTCTTTGTTTATGAGATTCTCTGGTTTCTGGGCTTCGATATGAGCTTCTAATACTCATTTGGGAAGATCCAAGCCAATTGTCATAACTAAGGCTCGAACCCGCAATGGCTCAATCCGTTCCTTACGGCTCAACGCATCGGCCACTACGTTTTCCTTCCCTGGATGATAACAAATGTAGCAATCGTAATCACTTAACAACTCTAGCCAACGGCGTTGCCTCATGTTAAGCTCCTTTTGATCGAGAATGTGTTGTAGACTTTTATGGTCGGTGAATACTGTGCATCTGGTTCCATATAGATAGTGTCTCCATATCTTTAGGGCAAACACTACCAACCCAAGTTCTAAATCATGAGTGGTGTAGTTCTTCTCGTGAACTTTTAGTTGTTGAGAAGCATAGGCAATCACCTTCTCTCTCTGCATCAACACAATGCCTAAGCCTTTGTGTGAAGCATCACAATAGACCACAAAGTCTTCGCTTCCTTCAGGTAAAGCTAGAATTGGCGCACTGCACAACTTTTTCTTTATTAACTGAAAAGCATTTTCTTCCTTTTCACCCAAATCAAATTTGATTCCTTTCTGAGTAAGTTTCGTCATTGATTTAGCAATCTTTGAGAATCCCTCAATGAACCTTCGATAGTAACTAGCAAGACCTAAAAATTAGTGGATCTCCGTCGATGTCTTAGGAGATGCCAAATCTTTGATAGATTCTATCTTGGCTGGATCCACATGAATGCCTTTGCTATCAATGACGTGACTGAGAAATTGTACCTTCAGGATCTAGAATTCACATTTTGAAAACTTGGCATGACCTGAAACTCGTAATGACCATACCGAGTTCTGAATGCCATCTTTGGAACGTCTTGTTCTCGTACTCTCAGCTAGTGAT
>BQNB010110673.1:0-22506 GCA_026074375.1 Tanacetum coccineum | reverse complement strand
AGAGCAAAAGGAAGGGAAGAGAGAAATTTTGTTGAGGCTATGTGAAAGAATGTAACCCTAAAGTGTGAAATGCTTAGTATTTGTAGGGAAAAATTAGGTTTAAGGAGTGTATAAGAGTGCACATGTGACCAACACACACCAAAAGTGTGTGTGTAGGCTTGTTCAGCCGAAATCAACCACAAGGACCATGGTTCATATTATTTTTTTAGTCTTGGTTCATTTTACTTGGTCTAAATTTTGAATTTTGGTCAAATGTACAAGTCAAAGTGTGTAAGCCTGCATTTTTCTTGATTTGGATGGATGAGTGTGCATGAAATGGACTCCCTCATGTGTCACTTTCATACATATGCATGGGAAGTTCAAGAAGATGCCTTTGATTTAATTTCAAGGCTTATGGTGCATTTGGCTTGAGTTTGGGCGTCTAATATATAGCGGGGGGATATGAACAAAAAATTTCACTTAATAATATGAGATGGACGATAACTAAAGTTTACACGAAAAGTTTTCGAGTTTCCGGGGTTCCGTTAGGTCAAAAACGCGAAAAACGCAATTTAAACGTTAAAGCGTAAAAATAAATACCGGGAGTGATCGTAAACTACGAAACACTTAGAAAATATAAAATAACTCATATAATATCTAAACTTATCAAAATCCAAAGTCGGAACGCGTTCGCTGACGTTTTTCAGATTTACGTGGGTTAACTTCCTGGTAAACTGGCGGATTTAAACGTAACGTATAAAAATCAAAAATAATGATCGGAAAAGTTTAAAATATTGACCGGAAATTCTTGGAGTGTGACATTCTTCCTCCGTTAAATAAGCTTTGTCCTCAAAGCTTAAGACGTGGACGAAGGGTTAACGAAAAGATGAGGGTACTTTTTCTTCATTTGGTCTTCGCGCTCCCAAGTAAACTCGGGCCCTCGTCTCGAATTCCAACGGACCTTCACGATTGGAATGCGGCTTTGCTTTAGCCGTTTAACTTCTCGATCCATAATTTCAACTAGTTCCTAAATGAAATGGAGCTTGTCATCAATCCGGATCTCGTCCAACGGAATAGCTAGTGGTTCGTCTACGAAACACTTCTTCAGATTTGAAACATGAAAAGTGCTATGAATTCGGCTTAATTGCTTTGGGAGTTCAAGTCGATATGCAAGCGTTCCTACCCTATCAAGAATCTTGAAAGGTCCAATATAGAGAGGGTTCAACTTCCCACGTTTGCCAAAACGTATCACCCCTTTCCATGGTGACACTTTCAACATGACCTTATCTCTAACCTCAAACTCCAATGGCTTACGTCTCTTGTCGGCGTAGCTATTCTGTCTATCTCGTGCAGCTTGAATACGCTTCTTGATCTGAATGATCTTCTCAGTTGTTTCATGAAAAATTTCCAGACCATTGAGCTGAGCGTCTCCAACCTTAGCCCAACAAATAGGCGATCTACACTTTCGGTCGTAGAGAGCTTCAAACGGTGCAGCTTTGATACTCGTGTGGTAACTGCTGTTGTAGGAAAACTCCACCAAAGGTAGGTGTCTATCTCAACCTTTCCCCAAAATCCATCACACAAGCACGTAGCATGTCCTTCAAGGTTTAGATGGTTCTCTCACTTTGACCATCAGTCTATAGATGGTAATCCGTACTCATATCCAATTGAGTACCTAGGGCTTCGTTCAGTGATTTCCAGAAATGAGATGTAAACTTACTTGTAGGTTCCCGATTTATCACTTCACTTCATAACCCGAACCACGAATCAAGAAAAGAGAAGGAGAGAGAGACTCGAAAGTGAGAGAGAGGATGAGAGAGAGTTGAGAGAAAAGATATATTGAAAATTAATAAAACTAGATATTTTCAAAAGAAAATATCTATATATATTTAGATATTCGTCCGTCTTTGGCAGCTTAATAACAAAATCCTAGTAATTTTCCCACTTCCATACCTGGGTAGATCACAGTTGAACCAACAACCGGAATGTTTTTGTATTTTTCGGCATTGACTTTGCGCAGTCAAACAGTTTACGACGAGTTGCAATCTCAGCATAATATTCCGACCACCATACAGCTTCTTTAAATCTTGGTACATACTTTAGTCCGAACCAGGATGTACGAATACTTTGACTTATCGACTCGAGCATAATCAACTCTCTTAAGTTTCCCTCGAACAAGTAATCTAACCCATCCCTTCCATTCAAGCATAATGTTCCATCAGCACGTGGCTCTAGCTTCTTAATCATACCACACAGATCTTATGTTCCATAATTCTCCTCCTTTCTTGCCTCAACCTGAGCTTCTAAGATCTGCACATGGAGGTTTAGACCAATCGTCAAAACTAAAGCTCGAACTCGTATTGGCTTAATCCGTTCCTTTCGGCTCAAGGCATCTGCCACCATGTTCGCTTTTCCTGGATGATAACGAACACGCAGTCGAAGTCGCTCAACAGCTCAACCAACAACGAGTGTCCTCATGTTCAACTCTTTCTGATTTAGAATATGTTGCAAACTCTTATGATCAGTGGACACCACGCATTTAGTGTTGTACAGATAATGTCTCTATATTTTGAGAGCAAACACTATAGCTCCAAGCTCTAATTCATGTGTAGTGTAATTCTTCTCATGAACCTTAAGTTGACGTGATGCGTAGGATATGACTTTCTCCCTTTGCATCAAAACTGCCCCCAATCCTTTACGAGAAGCATCACAATAAACCATGAAGTTTTCACTTCCTTTGGGTAAAGCCAAAATTGGTGCACTACACGATTTCTGCTTCAACAGTTGAAATGCAGATTCTGCCTTTTCACTCTAATCAAACTTCACGTTCTTTTGAGTCAGCTTCGTCATAGGTTTGGAAATTTTTGAGAAACCTTCGATAAATCGTCAGTAATAGCAAGACCTAGAAATTGATGAATCTCTGTCGGAGTCTTGGGCGATGCCCAATCCTTGATTGGCTTAATCTTAGCTGGGTCCATGTGAATGCCTTCACTATCAATCACGTAACCAAGAAATTGTACCTTCGACAGCCAAAATTCACACTTTGAAAACTTGACGTATAATTCCTCCTTCTTAAGCAACTCCAGGATTAACTTAAGGTATTCTGCGTGCTTTTCTTCACTCTTGGAGTAGATCAAGATGTCATCAATAAAAACGATCATGAGTTTATCTAAGTATGGTTTGCACACCCGATTCATCAGATCCATGAATACCGTCGGTGCGTTGGTCAGTCCAAACGGCATTACTTGAAACTTATAGTGGCTGTAGCGTGTCCTAAATGCTCTCTTTGGAATGTCTTCCTCTCAAACTCTGAGTTGGTGATAACCAGATCTCGGGTCGATCTTAGAGTAGACTCTTGATTCTTGCAACTGATCAAACAGGTCGTCGATTCTCAGAAGTGGATATCGATTCTTCACCGTCAGCTTGTTCAGATCGCGGTAATCGATACACATCTGAAAAGATCCATCTTTCTTTTTGACAAACAAGACCGGGGCTCCTCAGGGTGAGGAACTCGATCTTATAAATACCTTATCAGAAAGTTCTTGCAGCTGAGTAGACAATTCTTGCAGTTTTGACGGTGCTAATCTATACGGGGCGCGTGCCACAGGTGCAGCACCAGGGACCAAATCGATTTGGAATTCAACTTGTCGCGTAGGCGGTAATCCAGGCAAGTCTTCTGGAAAAACCTCTGGAAAGTCTCGTACAGTTGGTACGTCCTCAAGTCGCTTCTCCTCCGACTCGTTCTCGATTTCCTTCTTCGTCACTTGTGCCAGAAAAATTGGGCAACCTCTCTCAATATATTTCTGAGTTTTAGTGCACGATATAATGCTCAAATTCGACTTCTCTCCTTTACCACTTCTATCACCTTGAACTTTCAAAACTTCGTCTCCATAGGGAATCCGTACAATCTTTTCATCACAAACAATCACTGCATGATGATTCGCTAACCAATCAATGCCGATGATAACGTCGAAACTACCAAGTTCTATGGGTATTAGGTCAATATTGAACGGGCGACCTAACAATCCTAATGTACAACCTCTAAGCATAGTATTGGATCTTTAGCCTTTGTTAACGTTAGCTCAAAGGTACTTACTGTCTATGATCGATGGGAGCAGAAGTTCACTTAGAAGGATAAAAATTATAGGTATGAAATTTCTGTCGGCTTAGTTTTAGGTACTTGCAATATTTATGTCCTTTGTCTTATTTCATGACCATTAGAAACTTGGACGATGAAGAAATTTCCTAACTTTCTTTATTCTATCCCAACGATTGAGGATAAGTCTATTATGTTCTAAAATCTTGAAATCCGTAATTACTGTGAAACAAGGACGTGACCGGTCTCCTTGCAAATGATACGTGGCCCCTATATGGTAAATATAAGGAAATACTAACCTAGTTACGGAGCTTATTAATACGGATACACATGACAGACATAACTCGCAAACACGCACGCAAAATATTGGTAAATATGAAGATGATAAAATCTTATCAAAATTGTAGAGGAATATATATATATATATATATAAAAAATATATGGTATATATAATATAAATATAATATAAATATATAATATATATATATATATAAATATATAGAAGTGGAAAGTGAAAATAGATTGGCAATTTTTTTTTTGAGATGACTATTCTTAGCATAGGATGGTCCTCCCTGAATTATACATAGGTGATCAGGCTATGTATAATTAGGTACTAACGATAAAATGCTTATTTTGTCAAACTAGTTTTGTGTTTAAAAGTTTTTTGGAAAAACAATGTTGTTTCTAAGGTAAAAAATAGTTTGTGAAAACGATAACATTGTAATTTAAAAAACGACACAAGAATATTTGTAGACTTAGTATGAATAATTTAAGAAGTGATTACCAAAAAAAATTTACGAGAAAATCACATGACAGTTATAGAGTAAGAGTGAAGGGTCTATAAATTGGTAACAATTGGTCTACGAGTTGACAACCAAATAGCTTATATTGCGGCAACGAAATAGTTTATCAAAGACATGAAGTAGTCTATAAGATGACGTCGAAATAGTTTATAAATGACAACGAAATAGTTCATGATGTGACAACGAAATGATTTGTAAGATGACTGCAAAGTAACTTTTAATAGGGTAGGCAAATAGTTCATAAATAACCGTAATATAGGTTATAAGATGGAAATGAATTCGTTCATTAAATGATAGCCAGATAAGTTATGAGGTAATAGTAGGATAATTATAAGATGTTGACAAACGGTTTATATAATGATATCAAATAGTTTATAAGGTGTTAGCGAAATGATTTATAAAACGATGGCAAAAGTTTATAAACGTCGACATAATAGGTTAAAAGATGAAAACAAGTAAGTTTGTAAAATGGTTTGGAAAAATAGTTTTGTTGAGGTGAAGTAAGAATAATTTTTAAGAAAATGACAAAATGGTTTATAGGATGACAACAAAATTGCTTACAAAATGGCACAAGAATAGTTTATAAAATGCTAGCAGCGAAATGATTTGATAAGATGGTAGTAATTTAAGGAGTAGCTTACATAAATAAATAGAGAAATTAAGTGTAACTGACGGAATCGTCATGACACCTACATTAACAGGAAATTTAAAACATCCACTCAATACAATGAAATTTATAGAAAAGTACTAATGCGAATATAGTCTAAGAAGACTTTGACTTAGGTCACTAGGTAAGGCGGAAAGATCTCTTCTTAAGCATTGGTCTTGTCTTTGACGACACTAGAGTTCTCGCGAGCTTTTTCCTTCCAAATTTGGTTCACTTGGTTTTGATTTCTCAACTTCTGGCATTTATTCCTAAAATGTCCTAGCCTTCCACATTCATAGCAAGTGATGGTAGCCTTTGGATTTGCCACATGGGCTCTCTGGTTCATTACCAGAACGGATGCCCAATAACCCTAGTCAAGTATCCAAACACACTTACATTTACTACACTTCATAGTACACGACCCAACAAGATGCAACTTACACTTGTTGTAGTGAGGTAAATTCCCAACATAAGCCTTCTTTCCATTGGCTTTAATAGTGTAAGCCCTTGCCACATCCGGTTTCTTGCAGGGTGGTTGTTGTGGCACTCGGTTATCCTTTGGTTGGTTTTCAAACTTTCTCTTGTTGTTAGCATTCTTTTCTACCGTGATTTCTTGTAGTATAATCTGATTCATCGGATCGTGAGTCATGCGGATTTTTGTCTCGTAGATAGCGATAGCTTCAATAGCATCACTAACTCGTTAAGCTACAATCTGGTTAATCTCTGCAGAAGTCATTCCTTGTCTCAATGCCGACATTCTCTTCAAAATTAAAAGAAGTAAAAGAAAGATAAAGTAAGTCGGCTTCCCCAAAGTTGCATTTCTAAAAGTGGAATGTTGCAAGGTGATGGTTTAAAGTCATGCTCAACTTAATCGGCATGTTTCAAGATGATGGTATGAGATGACGTATGAGAAACAAAAGTATGGGATGGGTGCTCAACTCGCATTCGAGTTCAGACGGTAAGATAACGTAGGGTCGGAAGACTGTTACAAGTTTTGGTGTTATATAAAATAGTATAATGTAAATTTATAAAATAGTTCTAATGACCATCGTATCACTCATGATGTCTTTGGAAACGTTTAGAGACCATTGTGCCACTCACAATGTCTTAGGAAAAATTTAGTATTATATAGACAACTTCTAAAAAAATATACGTAAGGCAGACGTAAACATAGAGAAAAGATAAACGCATGGCAGAGGTGAACCCATATCATAGTAGGTTCAAGGCAAAATGATGTATAAAGTAATTATGGAAATATGATATGTAAATTGCACTTTTATATATATATATATATATATATAATGCTATTATTATTAGATACATATATAAGCAGGTAAGCACGTAGGATCATATACTGGTTATAGACCAAATCTAAATATACTACCTGGTTCTCTATAACCTTGGCTCTAATACCAATCTGTCACACCCCCAAACGGGGCCTAGCCGGAAACACATGTCATGGGGCGTGACGCCATAATACACATCACACAAGATACAAAGAACGACCTTTATGGGTACGTTTAAAATCTAACATCGTTGCATTGATTAAAATATTTAAAGTTTTACATAGGCCCAACGATAATATGCGGAAGAGAATAAAAGGATTTAAAGTTTGATAACGATGTTAATCATAGATAATAATAGCATTTGAAATCGGTCCAATGCCAAGCAACACCAACAAGCAAGCAAAGACATCCATAGCTAAGCACCTGAGAAAAACATGCTAAAATGGTCAACATAAAGTTGAGCGAATTCATAGGTTTAAATTTAATATTAAAGGTGGACCACAAGTTCACAGTACGCACGTGACAATTATAGGAGATACAACTTCACATAAAAAGCATTTACGTTTGTACTAAGCTCATGACACCGAAGCTCAATATAAAAAGAAGCATTTTATATGCCAAATAGTATTCCGCGCCCTAAAAGTATCTAACCAGTATCACCTATTGACATTCCAACATGGTATATATCCGTTTGTTCGGACCTCCGAAACTAGTAAGTGCTACTTACCCGGATAGGGATAATTAGTCCTAATAGATCTATTTACAACATTCGCGCTCACTTAACCAGTACGGTCGGTTAAACAATTGATGGTTTATGATAATTCGGGCATTAGTGGTCTATTCGCTACTTAGGAAACACGTAATCAGAAAAAGGAAACGTAAAGTAACTGTGTCCATAGTTTAAAAACAAGCAATGTTTCTCACCCCAAAATAGTAAAGTAAAAGTAGTAAAACATGGGGCTATGAACTCACCTTAGCAAAATGAGCAAATGATAATCACGCAAGAAAAGATGATATTGAAATCTAGCCGCAACCTAGAATAATAACGCGTCTCAGAAACACGGAAAGTATGCCAAGAATTTGCACAATATGTGCATCACCAAAATACATCCATGCGTGTTTGCTTTTGTTTGTTTAACAAAACATGATGAAATGAAATCATATAGTTCTTCGTTAAGTTTCGGTGTTTAACCAAAAATTACTAGTTTTAGAAAGTTTCTATTTTAGGAAAGTTTTTAGTTTCGGGACGGTAATACCGTCCCCTACATTTGTTAAGTTTCCATAATTCAAAACGCACTAACTAGCCTTGATTACTTAACTTCTAAGTCTGTTCCGCTAAATTCTTACCAAACTTACTATTTTTAGTAACTTTATCGTTTTTCCCAAAATATGCTAACGGCGTCTTTAAATGATACCAATTAATAGGTATGGGTTACTATATGTTTTGCAAGTGTTTAAAAAGTCCAAAAATGTCCGAAAGTGTCCGAAAACTCATTTTACTATTCACATCAGCACACTATTCATCCGGTTTTGTCGAAAAATGTTTCAAGTTTCATTTGGCTATAACTTGGTCGTTTTAAATCCAATTTTAATGTGCGATATATGAAAAACTATCTATTCGAAACGAGCTCTTCAAAAACTACTTTTACGCCTAATGAAAACATTTTTAGGTCGACCAAAACCTCAAAACAAATTTGGGACAGCAAGCACTTTTTGTCAAAAACGCAACCAAAATCCACCCAAACTTCACAATAGTGCATAATCTAGCCTAATCTCCATTCACAACTAATCCACAACAAAACCACACCTAAATCTAACATAATCCCTTCATTTCTATTGTTGCAACACTCATCCACTCTCATCTCACCAAGAACATAATATTTAACTAGTGAAATGAAGGTAACATCATTATTTATAAAATCTTGTTTTATAATCTTTCAAAAATTAAAACACAACATATGGATGTATGGATCTTGAACATATAAGATGAACATAAGAAAAACCACAAAGAAAGATTCAAGATACTTACAAGAATGAAGAACAAGAAGCAATAACACAAGATCTATACCCAAAATTACTAGATCTTGAAAAACCCCAAATAATACTAAAAACCCTAATTTGTAGATCTTGAAGAAAACCCTTAAATCAAATAATCAATACTTGCAAACACCTTAGGTAACCTTAGAAGTGAACTTGGAATAATTAAATCTTGATAGAAATCAAAGATATGAAAACCCTAAAAGGGGTGTTTGTTGGCCTTAGGTTAGAGAGCAAAAGGAAGGGAAGAGAGAAATTTTGTTGAGGCTATGTGAAAGAATGTAACCCTAAAGTGTAAAATGCTTAGTATTTATAGGGAAAAATTAGGTTTGAGGAGTGTATAAGAGTTAACATGTGACCAACACACACCAAAAGTGTGTATGTAGGCTTGTTCTGCCGAAACCAACCACAAGGACCATGGTTCATATATTTTTTTGAGTATTGGTTCATTATACTTGGTTTAAATTTTAAATTTTGGTCAAATGTACAAGTCAAAGTGTGTAAGAATGCATTTGTCTTGACTTGGATGGATGAGTGTGTATGAAATGGAATCCCTCATGTGTCACTTTCGTACACATGCATGAGAAGTTCAAGAAAAGATGTCTTTGATTTAATTTCAAGGCTTATGGTGCATTTGGCTTGGGTTTGGGCGTCTAATAAATAGAGGGGGAGGGATATGAACGAAATTTTTCACTTAAGAATATGAGATGGACGATAACTAAAGTTTGCACGAAAAGATTTCGAGTTTCTGTGGTTCCGTTAGGTCAAAAATGCGAAAAACGCAATTTAAACGTTAAAGCGTAAAAATAAATACCGGGAGTGATCGTAAACTACGAAACACTTAGAAAAGATAAAATAACTCATATAATATCTAAACTTATCAAAATCCAAAGTCGGAACGCGTCCGCTGACGTTTTTCAGATTTACGTGGGTTAACTTCCTGGTAAACTGCCGGATTTAAACGTAACGTATAAAAATCAAATTATTTGATCTGGAAAAAGTTTAAAAATATTGACCATAAATTCTAGGGCGGGTTGTTTGTGAAGTTGGCATTTTGATTGATTGGTCTACGTCAAAGACTACTTCATCATCCCCCACTCTTAGTGTTATCTTCTTATTAAATACGTCAATCATGGCTCGAGCGGTTGCCAAAAATGGTCTTCCTAAAATTATAGGAACTCTTGAATCTTCAGGCATATCTAGAATGACGAAATCTATGGGAAGGATGAATTTATCTACTTTAATGAGTACGTTTTCGATTATTCCTCTCGGATATTAGATCGACCCACCCTCAAGTTCCAAACTTATTCTAGTAGCCTTTGATTCTCCTAAACCAAGTTTCTTGTACATCGTGTATGGAATTAAGCTTATGTTAGCTCCTAGATCTGCCAATGCATTATCAATGTGTAATTGGCCAATGTCACAAGGAATAGTAAAACTCCATGGGTCTTTCTCCTTTGATGGAAGCTTGTTTAGTAATACGACAGAGCATCTTTCGTTCATAATGATTTTGCAAGCCTCTTACAGTCTGGCCTTGTTGGTTAGCAAACCTTTCAGAAATTTGGCATACTTCGGCATTTGAGTCAATTCTTCGATGAAAGGCAAGTTGATGTGGAGTTGCTTCAAATTTTCCAGGAATTTCTTCTGTAGAGCCTTTTCTTTTTCTTTTCTTAATCTTCTGGGGAAATGTACTGGTGGTGTTTGTACTTCATTTGATGGTTGAACGACAGGTTCACTAGTCGTCTGAGGTTGATCATTAGTGAGGACTTCGTTTGATCCGACTGACTTTTCGGGTTCAACTGCTGCAGGTTCTTTTGGCAGCACATTGGTGTCATTATTATGAACATCTTAAGTCGTAGTTTTTACACCTCTAGTAGTCACTCCTTTCACATCGTAATCTACCATCGGAACGTTATTAATTACTTTTAATAACTCTTGTACCCCAAATGTGAGCTCAATTAGTGAATTATTCCTTTCTTTAAACAAGAGCTCGTTCTTAGTTTGGAAGTCATAAATGAATGCCCTCATCTTCTCGTGTTCTCATTTTCCTTCGTCAATGAACTTGTTTAACATCTCCTCCATTGCCAGACTTCTTTTAAGGTAGTTAAAATGATATGGACGGAGTCTGGATTCTGTTCCTGAAAAGTAAGACATGATGCAAAGTAAAGATTTTCTAGAAAAATAGATTTGTAAAGAAAATAATTAATACACTGTATTCAAAGAGGCGAATACGTCGTATAACCGATCAGAGTGGATACGCCGTATCTAATGGACGTAGATACGCCGTATCATACTAATAGAATAGGAAAATGATTAAAACAAACAATTAAACACGCAGAATAATATACTAATCTAAATTACACTAATCCTAAGGGTTAGATCTAATCTAATGTTAAAATACAAAATATCAAATAAAAATCAAGATTCAAGTTTTAAGATGATTCAAGTTTTAAATTTATATTTTGTCGACTAAACCAAAAACAACAATTTAATGAGCAGTGTACCCGATCGGTGGTAGTTTCGTGGTAAGTAGGGTGTCAAACACTTGAAGCGAGGTTAAATCTATGAATTTAATTAATATCTTGGTTATCTAATCTATGTTAATTCTATTCTATTCTAAACCTGTGTTAAACCTATGTCAGTCTGAATCCTAATTCTAACGGGAAAAGGGGGTTTTCAGCCTGAGAGACTGGCACGGTTTGGTTGGTGTCTATAATCAATTCAAGGCACTTAAACCCACGCAAGCTAATTAACAAAAAATGAAAGAGCGGTTAAACCTTATATAAGAAAACTGTATTAACCATTATTAATCCGATTAGAACGTTGGTTTGTTTATTTAGTGCAATGGTTTCTTCTCTCGAGGTGGCATATCATTCTTAAGACTTAGGCGTTACATCATCCTAAGAACTAGACACATTAATTCTGTCACAATTAAAGCATCCGTATAAAGCATCCTTATTTGCATATTATAATCTATCTTAGGGATTAAAGCAATGGTGATCTTGTTAAACCCTAGCTCATAGAGACTTTACCCACTTACCGCTTAATGGTAATTTATACACTAGTATTCCACTTATCCAACTATCCAATGGAATCAGAACATTACTTGTTGAATTATCTAGGTCACCTGCTAGTCAACACGATCAATAAACCATTGGCAATATCCAATTAACTAGTTAAGCCCGAAGCGTATCCTAGACACGGACTTAGAAGGACAATATTTGTGTAACTATGATTCTAGATGTATAAATTACTATATGGAGAGCTATCTCGGACTCTAGATCTACTTGGTCTATGTCACTAGATCTAGTTGAATGATAGGTCGCATACAAAAGCGCGTAAACAAGTATAAATTGATAAACATAAACAAGCATTTAACGATAAATCAAGAAATTAAGATAAACAAATACTAAACATTCAGATCTTCATAATAATGGCTAATACCCGAAGGTATTAGCCTTCAAACGTCATAATAAATACAAGAGTAATTATTTAACCAAGGTAAACTAACCGAGTTAACGAATGATACCAAAAACTAAACGATTACTAAAGTATATGGAATTACACGATTTTTTTTATGGAATTTATAACGTTGCTCGACCTCTTCTACTCTTTTTCTCTTCTAAAAATCAACTTTTATGGTTTAGGTATCGAGAATATGATTTAGCACACTTAAAACTCGTTTTTGAGTTTTCTATTTATAAGGTCTGGAAGTCGGTTGGATACGGCGTATCCAAGTGTTGGATACGACGTATTATGGATTTCTTAGAGTATGGACCACACTTGATATCTAGAATATTATATTGATTCCATATTTTGAATACGGCGTATTGAGTCTCTCTGGATACGGCATATTCAGCTTTATCCTTTTATGGTCTTTGGTGAGTGCAGGCACGGACACGCCGTATCTTCCTTGATGGATACGGCGTATTGGTCTTCAGAATAATAATCTTCAAAATATCTTCATTTGAGCTCTAGAATGCGCGCCTTTTGCTATCTTTCACCTATTACTCCATAATTACTGCAATTCTCAAAGATAAACGATTAAGTAACAATTATTTGCAATAACTATACAAAATGGGTTAATAACATCGGATAAATGATGCTATAAAATAGACGTTAAGTGCAATGATTTCTTCTCTCGAGGTGGCATATCATTCTTAAGAGTTAGGCATTACATCATCCTGAGACCTAGAAACATTAATTCTGTCATAATTAAAGCATCCGTATAAAGCATCCTTATTTGCTGATTATAATCTATCTTAGAGATTAAAGCAATGGTGATCTTGTTAAACCCTAGCTTATAGAGACTTTACCCACTTACCGCTTAATGACAATTTATACACTAGTAGTCCACTTATCTAACTATCCAATGGAATCAAAACGTTACTTGTTAAATTATCTAGGTCACCTGCTAGTCAACACGATAAATAAACAATTGGCAATATCTAATTAACTAGTTAAGCCGGAAGCGTATCCTAGACACAGACTTAGAATGACAATATTTGTGTAACTATAATTCTAGATGTATAAATTACTATATGAAGAGCTATCCCGAACTCTAGATCTACTTGGTCTGCTTCACTAGATCCAGTTGAATGATAGGTGGCATACAAAAGCGCATAAACAAGTATTAATTGATAAACATAAAAAAGCATACAACAATAAATCAAGAAATCAAGATAAAAAAATACCAAACATTCAGATCTTCATAATAATGGCTAATACCCGAAGATATTAGCCTTCAAACGTCATAATAAATACAAAAGCAATTATTTAGCAAATGTAAACTAACCAAGTTAACGAATGATACCAAAAACTGAATGATTACTAAAGTATATGGAATTACACGATGTCTTCTATGGAATTAATAACGTTGCTCGACCTCTTCTGCTCTTTTTCTCCTCTGAAAATCAAATTTTATGCTTTAGGTATCGAGAATATGATTTAGCACACTTAAAACTCATTTTTGAGTTTTCTATTTATAAGGTCTGGAAGTCGGTTGGATACGACGTATTAGGGATTTCTTAGAGTAGGGATCATGCTTGATATCTTCCAAAATATTATATTGATTCCATATTTTGAATACGACATATTGAGCCTCTCTGGATATAGCGTATTGAGCTTTATCCTTCTGTGGTCTTTGGTGAGTGCAGGCACGGATACACCGTATCTTCCTTGATGGATACGGCGTATTGGACTTCGGAATAGTAATCTTCAAAATATCTTCATTTAAGCTCTAAAATGCGCGCCTTTTGCTATCTTTCACCAAGTACTCCATAATTACTGCAATTCTCAAATATAAACGATTAAGTAACAATTCTTTGCAATAACTATACAAAATGGGTTAATAACATAGGATAAATGATGCTATAAAATAGACGTTATTTGATGTCATCAATGATTCAACTTTGGCACTGACTCAGCGGCTTTTTGTTTTAGTAAATCATGTTTGTAGTTCTTCTCTTCCATTAGGAGTTTGTTTTCGAGATCTTTAAGCAGATGTTTTGGAGGAAGCGGCAACCCAAAGTCTGTGACAGATTTCCCAAAATGATTGGCACTGACTCAGCGGCTTCTTGTTTTAGTAAATCACGTTTGTAGTTCTTCTCTTCCTTTAAGTTCGGCAGTGTTAACATGGTCGTTTGGTATTCTTGTCGCCTTTGATATCTTTGCCGGTATGTCCTCACTCATAGATTCCAAATGTTTTATCCACGGCTTAATTGGATCTGAGACGTCATAATATATGTGAATTTGAGCGAAAAGGATTTTGACTTCATTTGACGCTGCTGAAGCAGTTGATTCTTGAAGCGCTATGTCCCATTCTTTGTCATCACCCAGGAGACCTAAAGCTTCACATGCAGCTCGGTTGTTTGGATGTATCAGACCATTGACAGTTCGTACATCAGCAGATGATTTACAGCCTTTTTGATGACATAATAACATCCGGAAGTAGAAGAGGTCGCCTGAACTCGAATGAATATAAATTAGCCTTCTAAGTGACTTATTTGTTTTGATCTGTCTTCGTTTCCATTATTTTTGAATTTGGGTACCACATGAACTTTGAAGGAAAATTGAGATCGTTAAGTGCCTACCGTCGGTGTTTTCGTTGTTGTAGACAAACCATTCGGTGAGGGTTGTTTTTTTCTTTTCAGGAAGATTGACTATGATGTCCAGCCTATCTCTCGCACGGAAGTTAACACGTTGCATGTTTTCTAAGTAGACACTAAGAATTTGTACAACTAGTTCTCGACTATGGATTGGAAAGTCGAAAATTCTCCAGCAAGCTTCGAATGGGCATATGAATTGACCATCAACGTAGTTTTGGATCTCATCGACTGGCTTATTATTTCTAGGTACTAAAGTAGATGCCTTGGAGTTGCTGATCTTTGCAAGAATGCGATCGGGTCCTTTAGAAATGTATTTAAACAGGTATTTAATGAGCATGCTCCATCCACAGTACTCAACGTTTATGTGGGCTTCAAACGCTAAGCATAACGTGCGGTTATACGGGACGACGTTGCAGTTGTCTAATCTTGATTCACCTTTCATGACAGAAACCCCTGTATCTCTTCTTTGGTATTGCGTGTGGCCATTGTTGTCAAAAAAACATCTTGTCATTGTATTTTTTGGAAAATGCTTGTTGCAGACTCCACCTTCCGTACACGACGCACTTGAATTTGCACTGCCACAGGGTCTATGCATCATTAATTCTGTCACCAGTTTATAGCCGTGAGGATCCTTGACAGGGTCAGGTATCTTTGCAGAAATGAGCTCGTTTATGTATTGAGCGTCCTGCAGTTCACTTTTGGAATCAACCCACAACAATGTATGACAGTGTGGTAACCCTCTTTTTTGATCTGTCTTTATCCATTCTCTTTTGACAGTAGAAACTCTTTCAGCAGTCTTAATCTTTGAGCAATTGTAACTTTTGTACTATCAGCATTAACTTAGCACTAGCAGTAGTAACTTATACACGAGTAGCATTAACTATGTACAAGCAGTAGTAACTACTTAAAATATTTTCTTCAATCTTCACCAGCAGTACTAACTTTACACTAGCAGTACTAACTTTATACTACCAGTACTAATATATACTAGCAGTAGTAACTGTAAACTATCAGTACTAACTTTATACTAGCAGCACTAACTACTTAGCATATTTTTCATTAAAGTTAATGAACAGTACTAACTTTTTCTTAGCAACAATAACTTCAAGATCATCAAGAAGTCTTTTAATCCCAAAAATCTTTAAGCCAGCGGCTATGCCTTCATGATCTCCCCTGGAAGCAACATCATACAGACCTGATAAGTAGTCTGACAGAAGGTAATTTTGATTTTTCCGTATGTAGTCCAGATGATTCATCTTGATTGCATAATAGACTGCAACCACGTACTGCTGAAACAACCTCCCACTTCTAAAAATAAGGCCAAATTCTTTTACCCGTGGGTGTAACTGATATTTGTAATAGGCATTCATCGTGACCTTTTTTCCTTTGCCTCTACCGTTTTGAGGCTTCAACATCAGATCTGGGTAGAACCCTGGCTCACCAAAAACAAATAACAAAGGGAACTGTAATGACATGTATGACTGATGAAGTTTGTTAATTCTTTGGGGAGGTTCACCTTTAAATTCAATGATGACATCAAAATCTGTTCGACTTCTTGGCCCACTTTCAAAAACTATTCCCCCTAAAGTGTCAGAAGTTGGTAGCTCATATCCACGGACGCCACCCATATTATAAAGCCGAATCTTGAATCTTGGTATTTTGCCCGCAATGTACCTATCTCGTGCAGTTCTAAATAGTCGTACCAAGCCATTATGTTCATCAAGGACATGTATCAAACCCTGACAATTTTTGGATTTAATACATTTTCATCTATGCTGCCAAAATGCCGCATTCTGTTACTAACCTCATCATGCGTGTCGTATACGTATAGTTGTAGAAAGCGCGGGTGATGACCTTATTCTGGACAAAGGGAGCCTATCTAGTGGTAGATCTGACTAGAAATCTTGAAAACATAAGGCCCCTTTCCTTTGTTTATCGAGTCATCAATTTTTGCACCAAATGACGTCATTACGAACATCTGGTTGTAGTCTCGGATATGCTCGATAAAGTAACTGTTCGTCAAGAGTTGTTGAATGAAAGCAGGGGGATTAGGTGTCGGAGGCATTTAAATCTGGCCTCCACCACAAAACAGATGGTACTCTGCTTGTTTAGCATAGTGGGTGCCTTTGAGTCGTTCATTGTACCAAAACAGACATCCGCAGTGACGACATACTTGATCACAGTTGCCTAAGTCTATATAAGACGATGTGTCACCTGAAAATGCACATTAATATATGAGAGAACAAACACAAAAGTTTGGGCAACACGCAAAATGGACACAAAGTAGAAGAAACACATAGAAAAAAAAGAAAAAAAACCTTGAGCTTGTGATGACTTCGAGCGGAGGCTCCGATTGTTGACCCCAACTATAAATCGCCATATCATGTTTCCACTGGATGAAGGCTCTTCTGCACTTGGAATTGATAAAGGGTGTGGAGTCTTTCTTTTTCGAGCATTAAGATTTGAAGTTGTGTTCATAGCAAACGCTGTCAACATATCGAAACGTGTGTTTAACACTTTCAGCTTAATCAATAATTTAGGTAGAAACTGCTAACTAAAGAAAGCAAAGGTTTTGAGAAAATGCAATTACCTTCGGTGTGTACATGTTGAGTATGACTACATGAACGTTCTGCAGATAGGTGAATGTCACGAATGTCTTCTCGAGCGATGTTTAAAAAGCCTATGATTGCAGGCTTAATATTGCAGCCTTCAATGTCAAGACAGAAATACGCGTGATTCAATGTTAGCACTAGTGATTGGGAAACGCCAGTGCGTGGAACGTTTGAGTTCATAGCAAATGTTGTCAACATATCAAAACGTATGTTTAATACTTTCAGCTTAATCATCAATTCAGGTAGAAACTGCTAAGTAAAAAAAGCAAAGTTTTTGAGAAAATGTAATTACTTTCGGTGTGTACATGTTGAGTATGACTACGCGAACGTTCTGTAGATAGGTGAATGTCACGAATGTCTTCTCGAGCAATGTTATGAAAGCATATGATTGCAGGCTTAATATTGCAATCTTTAATATCGAGACAGAAATACGCGTGATTCAGTGTTAGCACTGGTGATTGTGAAACGCCTGTGTGTGGAACGTCTGAAAAAAAGCAGAAAAATCGTCAGTATGAAACACTGAAAAAATGAACCCGGTAGGTGTAAATTTCTTTTGAAATGAGTCCAAAGCAAGAAAATCTTACATAGACAAAAATTTGTTTACCTTCAGTACATGATGACTTTGAGCGGGAGTTCTTATTATTGATAGCGAGTGTAAACTGCCTTATCATGTTCTCACTGGATGAAAGTTCTTCTGTACGTGCAATTAATAAAGGGTGTGTAGTCTTTCTCTTTCTAGCATTAGCAGTGGAAGGTTTGTTCATAGCAAAGGCTGTCAATATATTAAAATATGTATTTAATACTTTAAGGTTAATCAATATTTTAGATGAAATTTTTCTAACTAAAAAAAGAAAAGTGTTTGAAAAAATGTAATTACCTTCATTGTGTACATATTGAGCACAACCACATGAATACTTTGTGAGGAGGTGTTTGTCATGAATGTCTTCCAGAGCGTTTGTTGGAAAGTCTATGATCGTAGGTGTAATATTGCAGTCTTTAATGTCCAGACACAAATACGCATGATTCACTGTTAGCGTCGGTGACTGGCAAACGTTGTTGCGTCGAGCATCTGAAAAAACAAAAGCCATAAGATGTCGGTATGAAACGCCATAAATCAGAAAAATGTAAGTTTTCAATAGCCGATGTCTATTTTATCTCCTAGGTGTAAATGTCTTTTTTACAGATACTGTTAGTATTTCATTTTTACCTACTTAAATTGGTGTTGTATTGTTGTTTTAATTTTTTTGACATAATGGAAGGTAAAGTAATATAGATGTCAGATTGTTTTGGATGAGTGGTGTATTCTGCGTGCTAAGACAAAGTGCCACCTGTAATTCTGAAACCTCATGGTTTTTAATCTTTGAAGCTACATAAGTTGGTGCCACGTTAGCTATAAAATACAATAGTTGTTCTTGTTTACAATTTTTTCTCTAGAAGTATGAGTAACACAGGTTCACCATTGTTCCGAGAGCTGGCACGTGCTGCTGATTCAGACGACGTTAGGGATCAGTTATCAGTGCTATTTTGGAGGGAAGTTGCTAAAGATTCAAAAAAGATGGAAGATTTCTACAGGTTGTCTAACGAACTGACGGAGACTGTAAGGATAAGAGATGCATATATCAATGAGCTTCGTATAAAAGACAGCTTTAACGAAGTTGCTAAGAGTATTGAAATAATGAGGCGTATGCAGCTTGATGATATACAAGCAGCTTCTCGTTTGATGCTGATGGCTAGAGAGATGCAAGATAGAGTACATGAAAAGACAAATTTCATTGTGACATTGAGGCTTAGTTAGCATACCAGAAATGTAATAAGGGTTTGTAATAAGCGCTTAGATGAAGTGAAATACAATAAGGGTTTGTAATAAGCGTGCGACTGCATGCGCATGCCTAAACTAAGTGTGTCTTTAATGTCGCTATAAGTTGTTTGTGTAGAACCTTTTTCTAAAACCGCCAACATAAGACGCCTTGTCTCTACCTATTTGCTGTTATTTGTCTTATGACGTTTTCTTTCCCCTTAACTGTAGGTTCTAAATGTGGCTAAACATACTAGTTTTTACAAAAGCAATGAGTACATATAAAAAAAGAGAAGAATATAAAAGCAAAGTTAAATCCAGAGCGTAAAAAAAAAGTTACACGTTAGGATTGGCCGCTGAATTAAACAGTCACTGGCAGAACCTAGCATTTTAGCCTTAGATGACTGACGATTAGCCGCGCAAACAGTTGGACACAGCTCAGCCATAGTAGACAGCGACCGTTTATGAATAGCTGATACATTTTAGGAAAAAAGTTTAACAAAGGAGATCTGATATTCAAAGTTTTTGCCATCTAAAATTTTGAATGGAACATCAGTAGATACGCAAACAGGAAGACACAAACCTGGCTGGGTCATACAATCCGCCTCAATGTAGGGCGCGCGCATATTCCTAAGCCGATTAAAAACTCTACGAACAGGAACACAGTTTATGTCTGTTGTACCATGGTCAAGAATAGTATCAGTAGTTCCAAGGCGCAATTCAACTGCTCCTGAGAACACGTTAGCATTGCGGAGCATGCTTGAGTAACCGGCTGACAAACGACTCCTGACATTTCTGCCAGCGCCAGAGGCTTCAATATCTGCAAAAGAATAGGGTCAATCAAATCGTCGCAGTCACATATCTGATATTTGGACATTTCCAAATCCAGAAAAAAGTTTACCAAAGGAGCCATTACATTTGGAGTTTTTGTCATTCAAAATTTTGAATAGATCATAAGTAAAGACGCAAACAGGAGGACGCATACCTGGATGGGTCATAGAATCTGCTTCAATTTAAGGCGTACGCATATTCCTAAATCGATCAAAAACTCTAGGAATAGGAACACAATTTATATCTGTTGTATCACAACCGCGAATAGTATTAGCAGTTCGAAGACGCAATTTAGTTGTTCCTGAAGACACGGCGGCATTGCCAAAAATACCGGAGTGGCCGGGTACCAAACGCCTTCTCACATTTCTGCTAGTGCTGGTGCCTATGTTCTGCAGAAGTACAAGCTCAATACATTTCCAAATCCATCTGAATCAAAAAGTAACCCTCATAGTATGCATACAAAAATAAAAGAACGTATCTAACACCTTGTTTAAGAGGAGGTGTAAATTCTCATTGGTCAAACGGGTTTTCAGACACACAGTGTAATTCATAGTCATCAGCTGCGCACATCAAACACACATAACATTAAAATAGCAGTCTAACACGTAAACTATTATGATCAGTAAAACAATAATCCCTTACCTAGGGTATTACACTGCATTCCATGTACAAACTGAGGAAGTGTATTTGTTTTCTTCATACTGCAAACCAACACCACGTAGAGACAACGGTTTCCAAACAACCGGAAAATACCAAGAATTCTAAAAGTACCTTAATCTAATGAAAACCATTTAAACCTAATAACCTCAAGAAAAAACCAATACTAAGAGCTCTAAAAGGCACCTAATATAATGAATAACCTCAAGAACAAAATACCCAACCTAAAGTGTTAAAACCTAAATCTAAAATATTAAACCCTAGAGAACAAATGCAAGTTCAAACACACACTTAATATAACGAATAACCTCAAAAACAAAGCAATCTAAATCTAAAATGCTAAACCCTAGAGAGCAAATGCAACTTCAAACACAGATAACAAAACCAAGATACCAAATTACTGAAACAACCTATTAAAAAACTGAATGAAAACAAAAGAGAAACCTAATATGGGAATGGAGAAGCTACCTGAAATAAAAGCCGGATCTAAAAAAAATTATAACAATTGACTCTACAACATATACTCAATAGAGAAGATGGAATCCAGATGGCTCTCATGCAAAAAAGAGGAGACGCCATCTGGACTCCACATTCTCTCAAAGATAAGCTGTAAAATGAGAGGGAAAGTGGAAATTCGAGTCAGATGAGATGTATTTAATAAAAATTTGGAAGTCGAATTCCGACGGGTTAAGCGGGAAATCAGTCGGATCAACCCGGTCAGAGATGGGAGGAGGGGAGGAGTGGTATAAATGTGTATTTATTAATACGGGCTGACTTTTATATAAATTTAGTAATTTTCTTGTTGATCTCCTAAAGCTTTTTTTTTTGATATACAAGAACACAAAACTGTTCGATTATGATTATTTATTAATATGGGCTGACGTTTATATAAATTTAGTAATTTTCTTGTTGATCTCCTAATTTTTTTTTTGATATACAAGAACACAAAACTGTTCGATTATGATTATTTATTAATATGGGCTGACGTTTATAGCTTAATCCAATGTAATATAATGTAGTTAGCTGTAGTTTAATTTATAGTAGTTGACTTTCTCAGTTTGACTTTGTAAGTATATAAACCCATCATGTAACATGTTCTCATTAAATGAAATACAATCATTTTCACCACCTTTTCTAGTTTTCTCACATATGATAATTAGAGCAAAATCGCTTAACAAACTTCGGCCATCATAACAAACTCCGACCACCACTTTACCAAACTCATGCCACCCTAATTAACTCAAACCACCACATATCCACCATAAATCACCAAAAATACATAAAACATATCACAAATCAATCAAATTCATCATCATAATCACCATTATTACACTCAAGTCAATCAAAAACAACAAAATCATTCAATTTAACTAATAACTTTTTCCTACCAAAATTTAAATCAAAATTTTCTTAATTGTTTTGATAGCAAGAAGCTTCAATCACTGATGAGGTGTCATTTTATACACTATTTTAGAGTCATTTAACCCCCTAAATCATGCAAATATGCCCAGATTATGTGCTTAATCGTTTGTTTTTAGGTTTTTAGTACTTGGATGGCATTTAGAAGGAATACACGTGACTTGGGCTTATTTGGAGAAGAAAACGGAAGAGATTATGACTCTACACCAAAAATCATGAAGAATTGTGCATACAGCGC
>BQNB010110672.1:0-22507 GCA_026074375.1 Tanacetum coccineum | reverse complement strand
TTGGGAGGCAACCTAATCTTTTATTTTCTTGCATTTTAGGTGTGTCTTGTGTGTTTGTTTTGAGTCATATGATTGTGTTAATCAATTTTGTGATTCTTTGTAGTAAAATTTACAGGAAATAACTAATGGGAACTTGCATACCGAGATTTTTGAAGAAAAAAAATTCTTTACAGACCCTGGAGACGGCGTCAGGATTAATCCTGATGGCGTCTCCAGGCCTGCTACAGGAAAATTCGATTTTTAATTAATTTTTGAAAAACTAATCTTGTATAATTTCTGGAATTTGTACTTTTCCTAAAAATTTGTAGAAAACCACGATCACATTAACACATTCATTCTATCTTTATTGCTATCATAGAGTCTAAACGTAGTTAACGAGGTTGTATATCATTCACCCGTGGATTTTACGCTTGGTATAGTTGCATCTTCTCTTTGATTTGCAGGTTATATTTGATGAGGAGAAGCCCGGAAGTTCTTAGGAGTTTCATGTGGAAGATTCTTGGATGACGATTTAGGCGGGATCATTTGTTTCTTCACCATTATTGAGCAAAACCAGGGGAGTACTAGTTTCTTTCGCCTTTTCTTTTCCCTTTATTCGTTTTTACGGGTACTTTTAAGAACATCGGGGATAATGTTCATCTTAAGTGTAGGGGGAAATAAGCCTTAGAAACTATTCCTTTAATTGCCATTTGCTTGTTCCTTAAAATGATAATATATAAAAACATAGCGTAGACGGTAATTTTGACTCAAATTAAAAAAAAATATGACACATACCGACGAAAACTGAGTATTAATAACGTCTCATGGATAGGAACTATATGACTAGCACAAAAACCCTTAACATTCCACCCCAAAAATGTGAGTTTCACCTTTAGATCTATAAGAATTCGGGTATCCATTTTGATAGACCCAAAGATAATTTTAACATTTAGCTTGTTTTGAGTTACAAGATCGTGAGCTCCATTCCATGATTTATATCTTTATCTATCGTTATCGGAATGTGTATATGTGATTTTGTCACCTTTTCTGGAGCATTGGTATCAGTTTAAAATTATATGAGTGTACTGGTAGTGTATTAAATTCTAGAACTTGTTTTTGTGATGCATCCCGAGACCGCATAGTAAGAATTAGGA
Organism: Tanacetum coccineum; assembly: GCA_026074375.1. Lineage (NCBI taxonomy): Eukaryota > Viridiplantae > Streptophyta > Magnoliopsida > Asterales > Asteraceae > Tanacetum > Tanacetum coccineum. The sequence continues at coordinate 21,374 of BQNB010110672.1, read as the reverse complement.
TTTGCTAAATGATAAGAGGCACTAGGATAACCCATGTTTTAAACCTTTAATTGTTTTGACGGTCACCTCGATCATATAAGTATCCCACACCCTTGTCATGCACTTATTTTTAGTGCAGGATACCCCTAGTACACCCCTCTGAGCCTATCCTTTTCACGGTTCTCATAATTTTCTGGTGAATTCCAAACTATTAATGAAGAGCATTGTCACCCATGAACCAATTGTTATACCCATATCGCCTTAGCCTACCTTGTATGTACTCGCTTTTAGTACATTATTGTAAACCCAGTTAATTATTGCAAGACTACATAGTTGTTAAGTCGAGTCATTTATCTTTGTAAATACTGTTTTGGGACGATTAAGAATAATGGTAGTTTTTATCTTATGAAGAATTAGGGAAGAAGTCTTACCCCCAATAGAGCTCAATACGCTCCATGGTTGTTGATCCTTTCAATTTGGGTCATTAGATTAGTAAATTGTAACGAGTTAGCAAAAAATCAAGTGTATAGGTGTGTTTATAAATCCCAAGTGATGTATTATGTTATCAAAAAAAATAGAAAAACAGAAAAGAAAAAGAAAGAGATTGATGTAGAGTTTGTATATTTTAGTTCATTGTCCATCAATAGAGTAATCGAGTCTTGGATTAGCAACGCCTCAGCATGTATTCTTGAATTAACTTATCACCGCCCATGTATCTACCACCCGTTGCTGCTGCTGTGTAACCTACACCCTACACATCACAACCCTCTAAAGCCCTCTTTGATAGTAATTTCTGGCACTTACGCCTAGTGGTGAAGGTTTGATCCTTTACCAAGCCTATGGTAATTTGTATGCTATGACAGGTAATGGGTGTTAATTTTCCCATTTCTCATATTGTTATAATTCATTATACACCCGAGAGAACGAGAGAATCCAAACACTTATGTGAGGTGCTAGTATATACTTTCCGTGCTTTTAATTACGAGGTCTAGAAGGTTGTGTCATAAACTCTTTTTAAAGAGTAGGTTAAATGCCCCCAATATTGCTATTGTCTAGGTAGAAAAGCCCATTTGCTTGAGGACAAGCAAATCTCAAGTGTAGATGTATTTGATGATGTGTCATTTTATACACTTTTTTGGGATCATTTAACCCCTAAATCATGCAAATATGCCCAGATTATGTGCTTAATCGTTTGTTTTTGTGTTTTTAGCATTTGGATGGCCTTTGGAGGAAATACACATGACTTGGGTTCAACTGGAGAAGAAACGGACAAGACTACGACTCTACACCAAAATCTCTTGAAGAATTTTGTACAGTGCCTGGAGATGGCGTCGCAATTCCTAGCGAGGCCGTCATATCTAACAAGCGACGATGTCAGGATCCTCACGATGGCGTAAGAACGTAGCCGCCTCAAAAGAAACCCTAGAAGTTTTGGCGAAGCGACGGCGTCAGAAACCTTGTGACGCCGTCGTGACTTCTTTTTCTATATATACCCACAATTTTCAGGGTTTTTAAGTCTGTAACTTTTGGGATCCAAACCCTAGTTTTAGAAGACGAATTTGGCTGCTACTTATGTCATTTTTAAGGCGTCAAAACCCTCTTGTATATGCCATTAATTCATGTTCTAATCAAGTGAGATCCTGTATCTTTTATCATTCAATATATCTATGTATTGTTTGATTGATTTATGTTTTTCACTTCCTTATAATATGTCCGGCTAGATCGATTAGTATTTACTTATGATTGCATGAAACTTATTATGTAGATCTTTATTATGTTGCTTCTTGTGATGGATGTGCGCGTTAAGCTTTAGAAAACTAGCCATAAGATATTAAATTGGCATAGACGTCTAGGGAAACGCGAGTGTTTAGAAAGGATACCATGGGTAATAGTCTTCATACTACCTTACCCTTAATATGGTAGATCCCAAGTGTTTTAATTGCATGTAATATACTCTTAGAGACCTTGTAATAGTCTTCATACTACCTTTCTTGTGTATTGCCTTAACGAAATATTACATAGACGGCGGGTTTGTGTAATTCGTTCACGACTTAGAAAATACTTAGATAGATCATTACAAGAGTGACAAAGCAACATAATCCGGAGAAACATAATAAGGAGTAATGCATGATTAAGTAAATACGTTCGTTTACCATATAGTTATCACCAAAGTACTTTAGATTTATAATTAGTTTAATTAGCTAAAACCAACCAACCTCTCAAACTATGATTTTTACCTGCTTTTATAAAAACATAAAGATACAAAAAGAATATTCTCTCAACCTCTTAGACCTCTGTTAGATTTTGTTCGAGCATTCCTAACCTATTCCTTTAGAGAACGATAACGACCCCCGAGTCTTGCCTTACTACACTACAACGGTTAGGTACTCTGCCTAGGGAGTTGTAAAACTTCTTGTTGAAGTCTAACGACAACCGCATCAGTCTTATGGTAAAAATGGGAACTGTAAGATTTCTTTTAAGTCTTGTAGTTCAAAATAGCTGGAACATTTTTCAAATGGATATTAATAATTCATTTTTGTATGTAGAATTAAATAAGGAGGTGTATATGTTGCCTCCACCTGGGTTCTTTAATCCATATGATAGCAAAATATGTAGATTGAAAAAGCCTTTATATGGGTTAAAACAAGCCCTAAGACAGTGAAATTATAAACTGTCCAAAGCTCTTAAAGAAACTTGTTTTGAACTCCATGTTAATTTAGCAAGATTCAAAATAACTCCAAAAACAAGTGCTGGTGGAGGAGATGGTGATCAAGTGAAGGAATGTGTCTCGACAAGAACACAAAACAAATAATCATTTGCATGGATTGTTAAAGGAGATAAAAGACACCAGGTTAGAGATGATCTTAATATAAACTTTTCTCCAAACCAACGGTTGTGGTTAGCCAACACACTTGTGGGGGATGCTAAATCTATCCATACTTTATATAATTTACACTCGATAATTAAAGGCAGAGGGCTTCAACAATCTTCAAATTAAATATACTAGCATGTTATTTGCGCGCAGCTGTTTTGGGTTATTAAAAATTGAAAAAAACTTAAAATTAATAAAAAATATATGTTGAATTAAAAAGCACAAAATTTAGAAAATATGATGAAATTAAATCATAAAAAAAATAAATACATTAAAAGATATTTCAATTTAAAAATAAATGTGATTTTTTAATTAAGAAATAACACATGTCAATTTAAGATGTGTTTCCTTAAAATGAGATATAAAATGCTTTATAATGTAGTATCTATATAGAATAGTTTTAATCCCTGTGCACGCACGGGGCTTGTACATTATGTTTTTTTTAATATATATATAATTTTTAACTTTTCTGTTTTATAAGTTATATGAAAGTTTAAGAGGTTATTTGTTTTTTTTAAAGTTATAATAAAATTTGTAAATTTATAAATTTACACTTAACTCTATATAATTTATCTAAAATTAAACAACTAAAGTTTTATTAATTACCTTATTTTTTTAAGTTTTGTTTTTATAAATTTGACACATGTATTTTTATGTGTTTTTTTTCTCCATCAGATTTCTTCACCAAAATAATGCCAATTTTAAAAGTATTTAAGCTTTTTAATTAAACATATATTCAAAAATAATAAAAAATTAGAACAATCATACTTAATAAGGAAATATTCTTTTTTTTATAAAATGCAAAAGTCCTTACTTTTCGTTTTTCTTTACTAGGTAAAAGATATGTGGCCGTAGTAAATATGTGTCGGTAATTGGCTATGGTTTATGCAAGCGGATTAAAAGCAAAGAATTTTTGTAGCAACATGAAAAATAGATGGCTTCAATGGTTTGATGAGTTAGTACCTTGGACAACAAACATCAAAACCGAAAACAGGGTTGCATGGTTATGCATAGAGGGGTTACCACCTCATGTTTGGTGCTCTGAAGCTTTTTCTTTAATTGCATCCTTGTGGGGGTCGATCTTAATTCCAGATGAGTGTAGACAATATAATACAAATATGTGGTATGGTCAAGTTTGTATTTTAACTAAATCAAAAAGCTTCATTGACACACTCCAGGAGATAATGGTTGATGGAACACCTGTGTTAATCAGAGTTTATGAGCAGTGACGGAGCCAGTAGGGGGTCTGGCGGGTGCTTAGCCCCCCCCAACCGGCCCAACACGTCTAACTTGTAGTTTAAATTTCAGTCCGTGTTTCGTAAGTTTTGTTCTGCCCTGCTAATGGTTTGTTTTGGCCCCTGCTAATGGCCGAAATCTCTTAACAAATCTGTTAACAAAGCTGTTGTTGAAGAAGCTGTTGTAGAAAAACCAGGAAAATAAGTTTGGCCGGAGATCGGAGTCGTGGAGCTGGTGAAGAAGATAAAGAAAAGAGATGTTATGGTCAACTTTCTTGGATATAGCAATAAATACTTATTAATAAAAGTTGCTTTTGTTTAGGAAATAGTGAACTACAGTAGTAATTTCTCTTTTCAATTTTGGCTCATAGCATTTACTATAGACCGTAGATCATTTGTTCTCATCCGTAAAAAAAAAGGTTAAATACTCGTATAGTCGTATCAGTTAATAACTTAATATATGTTCTACAAAGGATAGCAAAAAAAATATTACTGTAGCAGTTTAAATTAAATCCAATTTATGGGACAAGAAATTGTATGCTAGTATTAGAAAAAAAAATTGAGCCCCCTCTAATACTAATTCCTGGCTCCGTCTCTGTTTATGAGCAATTAGGAGATAGTAGGTTAATTTATAAAGGGACATCAATACCAAACGACTGATTTTCTAAAAATTATTCGGTGAATAATCAAGTCGTCGGTATAGATAAGAATGTTGAATCTATTGGCTTCGATGAAGATAATGTGGAAGAGGTTGACGATGTTGCTCCGGTAAAGAATCCGAGTAGAGTGCTCAAAGAATCTTGTGGAAGCAACTCAGGAAATAGCGTCGACGAACAAGACGAACCTCCTGGCGGCGACGGTTTCATTGACAAGTATGGTGATTGTGTCAGTTTAGTTTCGGGTACAAACATTAAAGTGACTATCGAGGAGGCGCCTCCAGACGTTGACGTTTCATCTACCAAAAAGATAAAGTCTGTTGTGGATTCAGTTTGGTTTTGTGGATCCACACACCATCTATAGGATTCATACACCACTTATAAAAAAATATATGAGTAAATTGCATAAATCGTCCCTAAAATTTGACCAAATTGCATGTATTATCCTAAACGTTACAAAAGTGCAAGAATAGTCCCTGTGGGGAAACTTTTGGCGCAAGTATCGTCCCTCTTTCGTAACGTTTGGGACGAAATATGTAATTTGGCCAAAATTTAGGGACGATCTATGCAATTTACTCAAAATATATTTTTTATTATTTAAAATATTTTATTTTTATTATAAAACTGCAAAATAATAAAAACGGAACAAAAAATATAATGTTTGATAAGTCAAAACTGTTAAGATACAAAAAATATGGAGCAGGAAACCATAAAAACTGTATTTGTTCTGCTAATAAAATTAATAAAACTGATAGAAAAAATGCGGAGCAGAAATTATAAAATCAAAATATTAAAAGACAAAATATACGAAATAAAAAAATCATTAAAAACTGTATTGTCCTGTCAATAAAACGTATAACAGAAAAGTGAGTGGGGTGGGTGGTGTCCAAACCACATATCTATGGCTGTAAACGAACTGAATGTTCAATGAACATTTCGTGAACCGTTCGGTAAAAAATTCGTTTATGTTTGTTTTTTTAATAAATGAACGAACATGAACAACATTTTATGTTCGTATAGTTAAATGAACGAATATGAACAAAAGTCTTGTTCGTTCATTTATGTTCTTGAACATCCGATTATTCATTCGTCTATGATCATATGTTTATGGTATATTTTTATTATATAGTTTTTAAATTGTTTTACTTAAACAAAACAACACTTATAAAACACAGTATTGTATATATTTTTGTAAATTTTATGTTTATTTACGTTTGATCGTTTATGTTCGTTTAGTGTCTTAATGAACGAACATAAACGAACATGAACAACCTTATTTCTTAATAAACGAACATGAACAACAAAATATGTTCGTTTAAGCGATCGTGTTCGTTTATTTGTCTGGCTAAAATTATACAAACGAACATTAACAAGGCTTCGTTCGTGTTCATCTGGTTCGTTTAGAGCATATCCCTTCAGTTTCAGAAAAGATTCTTGATCCGGTTTTTGAGAAAGAAGTCACGGACAAAACAAAAAGTTCAAATTAGAGTTCTATAGGTATGCAATTGTTCTCGATTATCTTCCATCAGCCCAAAACAATACTTTTGGTTGCTTAGGTTCTATTGGGCCCGGGCTCTCTAACGATTGTCAAAGGGATCCAGATTATTATGAGGATGATATTAGACCAAGGTTGAATCGGTTGGGTCATTTTGTTCGTTTCAAATGTCCAAAGAAAATTAATAGATCTTTATTTTTGAATCACGTTCAAAGAAAATATATGAAACACACCGTTCTCGTGTTTATCTCAAATGGTATATTCGCATTGTGTTTGATAAATTTATCGAGGACTCGGATTCATATGAGGACGATTCAAATTTTGATGAAGACGTTGGTGGTTCGCAAGACGTTTAAGAGGTTTTCTTTTGTTTCTTTTCACGTTTAAGGAGTATTTCCGTCTCGATCAGGGTTGTGTTTTCTTAGGTGTCTTAAGTGTAGGTTGTTGTGTGTCCCAGATCAGGGTGAAAATAATCAATAGCCTAGCTAATTACCAAAGATGGTTACTGGATATCACTTGAAGTCGTATAATCACTTTCCAAAGAAGATTATTCGACCATATGCCTGGGTATCACGAATACCTCCTTAGGATAAAACCAAATGTTTTTTCTTGTTTTAGACACAGATCAAGAACCCTGTGTTTCTATGTGTTTTTGTTTTTTGTGTGTTTTTCCATGCGATTGTGATCCCTATTTATAAAGGATTTACTCAAAACCTATTCATGGAATTAATGAGAGATTAATGGCCAATTAATCTCTTCTATAATTATCCTCCATAATTTAGGAATTAGTGATTACATGACCAAATTAAATATATGATCATTAATGCAGTCAAATCTGCCACTTAAATAGGCAAAAGTTGTTAAAAAAACATTTAATGTAGTCAAACCTGCCATTTAAATGTTTGTAACCACCCATTTAATTCTAACCACTAAAATGGTCAGGGAAAACAGTGACTTAATGGGTGTACACTCCGTACACTCCGTACCTCCAAACCCATTTCCAAGTATGATCCGATTCCCACAATTGCACTAAATTTTTAACAATCCTCCCTAATTTAGTACAATTCCTTTGCATGAAAAATTGAACATTAAACAAAACAAGTGCATAAATGAAAATGTCTTGAGGATTGAATTTCCATCTTAGTAAATTACACGTTCAAATATTAGAGAATCAGGGTGTTCTGAGAATTGAACCCTTCAACCCATTTGAATACGTGAAGATAAAATACACACAAGTTTTAAAGCACATAAGAAACTCCCGACACTATACAAGCCATGTATCCATATCCAATTCATAAATGTTGTAAGAGCCAAAGTCCATGCTCCCTAAAGCGGCAAAACCTTAACATTTACATAGGTGGTTCCTCTTTATTCATGCTCCTGCTAAGCACTTTTTCAAAGAAATTAACCATTGAGAAGTAAAGACTTCATCCTCCTTTTCAGCAGGTTCCAAGCACATCCTTGGGATGATATGTAAATACATGTGCTTTAGTCCTCTGAACGTTTAGCTTTCCACATTGAACTCAGACCACAAGTTTCCTTAGTAGGTAGTTTGGGTGTCCTAGCATTCAACAATCAACGATTAGTTGGACTTTTAATATCCATACCCTTAAGCAAGACTTATCTAACTAAGTCCACTAGTCAGTCTCTCTCTTCGTCAAGTGATCAGAAAGTTTTGTTGCAGACCGATCACAACTCTATAGGATATCACCCCTTTCGATGATCAGCTCACGAATCATTATATGCCTGTACAACCTAAGTGTCTAGACTTCACATTGTACATTTGGCTATAAGCCTTTGCCAATGTAGCAGCACTATCACAGCGGATATGTAGGAAACTAGAAAGGGGGGGGGGGGGGTTGAATAGTTTACCGGTTAATTGTCCGTTTTAAAAAGCTTTCCTTATAAAATGGTTTTGATTCGAGTTGTATTGTCAATGCCAATCAACAATATGAAATTAACAAGTAAACTATCTAATGTATTGAACAAAATAAACAATAACAGTGATAAAGATATAATGAAAGAAACGATCAAACCAGGACACTCAAATTTAATAGTGGTTCGTCTACAGAAGCACCTCTTCGCCCCTAATCTTCCACTTCCCGAGTACTCCACTCGAGATTTCACTATGTCAACAAGCTCCCTTTAGTGTAAAAAAGGAGAAAACCGTTAACATGACACCTCGCTTACTTTCTTTTCTGACACTAAGCTAGAGTTGAATCCTAATCTTATGCTAAATCAATCTAAGACTTTACTAAGTCTTTATACAACACACAAGATATATACTCTGTGAATGACAAACACAATCCATTTACACAACACACAATTAACTATACAGTATTGATCTACACACATTCCAATTTACATAACACAACAAAGAAAATAAAATAGATGATTGTGATCTTGAGGAGGAAGAGATCACTTGAATAACATTCGTTTCTAGATGAATAATGATTGTTCTTTTCTCTTGCAATTGATAGAAGAAGGGAGGAAGAGGGAATTAATCACTTGAAACAAGATCAAAATATGTTATTATTGATCAAGATATTTGTTTAGAAAGAAAGAAGGAACGAGAAGAAAAGTAGATTATACTGAGAAAATTCGTGCAAGAGGTTGTGTTTTTCGATGGGGAGGCCCATATATATTATAATACAAAAATAGTCGTTACTTTCCTTCTGGCGGTCCCGTTCGGTCCCTAAAATGTATGGGGCCCGCCAGCTAAAGAGGGCCTCTCTGTAGTAGTACAGCTCTCTCTTTTTGTCTTTTAGTGAGGGGAAGGGTGTTTATCTGTTTAATATCTCATGGAACCTTCCATTTTAGGGGGGAAAATCTGATTTCAAATTTATTATTGTTTAATAAAACATTTCTTTTATGATATAATATATTTTTGTGTATATATTTTTGTAAATACACTTTTGTATAAATGTAAGTTTAAAAAAATATTTCTTGATCACTAATCATGTTTATGATTTGTTTTTATCCATACCTAAAGTGATTAATCTTAGAAATAGAAATTTTAACATGTAGTAATTTTATAAAAGTTTAATTTTATCGTAAACCCCCTGTTTTTTACATTTTGAAATTATCAAAACATCGAGAGGTCGAAATTATAAATATCTGTTTTTAGACATTATTTGTATTAACAAATCTCCCCCTTTGATGATGACAAAATATAAACTCATTAGTAATAAAAAGGAGAAGTTTATAAATTACAAATGAGTTTAAATCCATTCTCCCGCCTTATTGTCGAATTCCAAAAGGTTGGATCATGCGAATTGTAGTAGAGAGAACGAAATCGACGATTGAAAGACTCCCCCTTGATGTAAGATCCCCTTAGTTCGGGGCCCCAAGGGATCGATCTCTACGATATTTGTTTTCTACAAAACAAAAGGTTAGAAAGTACAATGCAAACTGAACATAGCAATGACAAATATCTCAAGAGTAAAACCAAGTTTTAGAGACTCAATAAATAAAGTGCATTCAAATTCTTACTTAAGAAAGATCATACATAATCATATAAACGAATATATGATTAAACAACATAAGAAATGACAAAACATATTAAATCAAAGGTGAACAGAATCTTAAAATTACAGTAATCCTAGAAAAAGAGCATGATTCATAACATGAATTTTAAACACAATATCTTTGGCTCAACCATTATTAGGCCATTTGAGAAAAGTCTTGTGAGTGTGGAAAATGGGTTGTGAAGGCGGTGGTTAAGATATACTCAAGATGAGCAAACATAATGTACATCTTGTATCTTGAAGGTTCAAATGGAGTTACGGATATGGAAGAAAAACAAATACAAGTTGATCCATTGATAGTCATAATAATTGTAGTTAGAGTGGAGGTGTCCCTGATAGGAGGTTAAAGTGGTGGTGGTGATGGTGAAGAGGGACTTTAGAGATTTTCAATGAGGTGTGAGTTGGTGATAGTGATTTAGAGTTGATATCCAATGAAGGAATGGTTTGGAGAGGTTGAGGATTAGATGGCCTAGGAGGAACATCCATTAAGTTTCTGAAGAAAAGGATTTTGATGTTGAGGAGAGGTTGGTTCATTTGTAGGAGGTGGTGATACTTGTAGCTTTGATTGAAAGGAAGATAAGGTGTTTTCATGACTTGAGGTGGTTTCTTTGGTTGATGTGGTTTTGGATGGTGCATTTGGAGGAGTTGGAGAAGAAGAGGTTTGTTAAAAACACAATTTCACAGTCTAACAAGTGAAGCTCGGTCTTGAAGAAAATTGGCGTTTCATAGCTCGATAGTTAGTTAATTAATTGTAATGTTTTAATGATATAAACGGGCCAAGATACACAAAGCCCAGATAAAGCCCACAAAGGCTGATCCCCTTTAGAGTATAAATACTTTATGTTTTTCTCATTATTAGGTTAGCTAGTCAATTACTTTTAGGGTTTCTAGCCACCAAATTGTTCTCTTTCAATATTTCAATCAATCCTTGTTTAATTTAATCTCTTGATTCTACATATCATTGTTAAAGGTTTATATGAATGATCATGGAACCTACAATTGGTATCAAGAGCCTTCAAGATTGATGAATTGATTTGGTTTGTGTTTAATTTTTTTTGGGGTTTCGGCTATTAAAAAAAAGTGGGGGTTTTGGATTTTTTTTATTGATTAATTGTTTGTATTGATTCTTGATTCATAGATGGTTTATGTTTAAATTAATAACATCAAAACCATCTTGTAAGCAATCAAAGATCTAGTGATTTTCTTTTGTTCTTTTGGTTCGAAAAAGTTAATTAAAAATAAAGGTGTATTTTTTTGGTTCGCATATAAAAAAAAAACAAGAAAAAGAGTCGAGATTTTTTCTTGTTTGTGGTTCATATTAAAAAAAAGAGAGGAAGCAAGCGTCTTGATCGAATTCGTGGTCTTGGATCGTGTAATCATTACTTGTTCGAGCTAATCATATCTTTTGTAGCGCTTTCTTAGAGATTTACAGGTTGTTCGTCGTGTTTTTTAGCAAGAAAAAGGTCTTTAGATTCGTGTTTTGTGTCAACCGAACGAGGCAAAAGGATTGACAATCGATCCTTTTTTATTTTATTTTTCTTTTTTTTTATTTATTTTTTTTTTTAGAGTGATTTTTTTGGTGACCGAACAAGCTTCAAAGAGAAACAACCGAACGAGTTACATCGTTCAACCATCGAACGAGTGATTTCTTTCAGGACCAAACGAAGAAAACATCAAACAATCAAACCAGTTACGTCATTTGAAGACCGAACGAGTTCAAGCATTAGCCACCGAACTAGTCATTCTATAGTGGGAACCGATCTAGCATTATCAAGTTTGAACCGAACGAGTTCTTAACCCCAACAGCCGAACAAGTGAACTCCGTTAACAACCGAACGAGCCTAGTTTAATTGGAACCAAACGAGTTATTTCTTTTGGAACCGAACAAGTCAATTCTTGTCAACCGAACTAGTTCAAGCCTTTGAAGACCAAACCAGTTATAATTCAAGGTGAACCGAACAAGCACAAGTCTTCATGCACCGAACTAGATCTCTCTTCAAGATCCGAACAAGACAATTTGTTCTTGGAACCGAACAAGTCATAACTCTTTCAACCGAACTAGCTTAATGCTTCTTGAACCGAACGAGTGGATTTTTTTTAGAACCGAACCAAATAATCAAACAATAACAAACAACAACAAAACCTAAAACACATAATCAACATACATTCAATCACATTGAGACTCCGTTCTTCATATCTTAAATCAAAATGTCAACAGATAAAGAATCAAGTGCAGCGGGAACGGACAATCGTCCTCCCATGTTGGTTGAAAGTGACTACGAATCATGGAAAATTCGTATCGAGAGGTATATTCATGGTAAAACCCTTGGTAAGTTAATTTGGAGATCAATCCAAAACGGACCAACTCCGCATCCCCAAATTACTGTGACAGAAGGTCAAGGTGAGGATGCAGTACAAGTAACGAGAGACAAGCGGGATGAAGAGTTTACTGAGATTGAGAACAATAAAGAACTAGCTGATATTCAAGCAACCAACATTCTCAGTCAAGGCTCCAAGGACATGTATTTCAAATACTAAAAGGACTCGTACTGGGAAAGAGATTTGGGACAATGTAGAGCTACTAATGAAAGGTTCAGGAAAGTCTCTCCAACAACAGAAGGAAGAACTGTTTGATGAGTATGAACGATTTCGTGCAATAGGAAATGAGTCAATTCATGACTACTTTGTTCGTTTCCACAAGCTGATCAATGATATGAAGATTACTCAGCTTAACATCCCCACTCATCAGATGAACACCAAGTTTGTCAACAACCTTCCTCCGTATTGGGCAAAGTATGTGACCAATGTGAAGAACAACAAGGATATTTCTGCGACAACCTATGTTGAACTTTACACCTACCTTAAATCATATGAACCACATGCTATGAAGACTCTCAAGAAACAGAGCTGTCTCCCAGCACGTTTGATCCTTTGGCTTACCTAGCTCAAACAACACACTACATGTACCAACTCAAACACTACTCACCTACAACCACAATATGGACCACTTCAACTTCACACACTCACAACAAGTCCTCAATCAAGACAAATGATGCAATGTTGGCTACATGACCAAATCGAAACTTGTCTGAGTGGTTCCAAAAGAATTTTCTCAACCACAACCAGTCAGGACATCGTCAATAAGGAGTCTTGCTACGGTGCATGATGGGCAGATTATTACTGAAACCGTTCAGAGAAGAGCTTCGGGTAATGTTGGTAATACGGGTAATCGAGGAACACAGAACTACAGGCAGATGACAGACAACGTAGGGAAGAAGGTAATATGCTACAACTGCCGTGGAGAAGGGCATGTATCTAGGCAGTGTAAGGAGAAAAAGAGAGTAAAAGACTCTCAGTACTTTAAGGACAAGATGCTGTTAATGGAAGCTAAGGAGAAAGGAACATTTTTAGATGCTGAAGCCGAAGCATTCCTTGCTGATTAGGAAATGTAAGCTCATTTGTGATTAGCCAATGGCTATTACGACTACAAACATGTTCGAAGTAAGTACCTGAGGAGCGTTCGAATTCTGACGTAGATGAAGGACCTCATGCAGCAGTAGCTTTCATGGCTAACTTGTCATTCACAAGTGGAACCAATGGTGCAACCACCAGTCAAGTCAATGAGGTACACATTGATGCTAATCAAATCTTTGGTAATGTGAATCATCTGTTGACACATGAGATGCACCAGGAAGAACACATGGACTCCGATGTTGAGTCGGATATTGATGACAATACGATTCCGTATCATCAGTACAACTTAACAGCGTCGTTCATGATGGTTCACTGAGGTTTATTCTGTGCCACCGGTTGAGATATCCATGATTACATCTTAGATGATGAGAACCTAATTAGACGGACATCTTAAGGTTAATTAGGAACAAAGCCTGGTTAATGACTCCTTAAGAGCTGAGCTTGCAAGATGCAAACAAGAAATGGTTAGTCTAGAACGTAATAAAGTCAAACATGATTTAGGGACCGACCTTTATTCATCGTTAACAAAAGGGAATGTGAGCTTGAAGAAGAAAATGTGTTGCTAAAGTCAAAACTTTCTCAAAATGTTGTGTCAATTAACTCTTTGAAAAATGAAAGTAAAAAGGTTGTTTCTGAAAAGAAGGTCCTTGAGGACAAGAACTTGAGAAATTGTTGTTTAAAAAGTGCTAATAAAGGTTGCAACAGATATTTTGCAAAGTTTTCAAACAACCAACACCAAAATATTCCAATGTTAACAAAACGACCTAACACCTAGCAAGACATGATTTGATAAAAACGCTCTGGTCGTCGCAATCGTGGAACCTCAAACAAGTAAGTTGTCTCAACATACCTTGATGATGGACAAGCACTTTTTACACCCTACCATTACATCTGTTAAAGTGCATGACAGTGAAGACTCATTAGTTCACACTGAAGTCAGTAGAAGTAAGATGTCTAAAAGACTAGGGACATTTAAACCCATAAACTATGCTGAGCTCAATGCCTTATATAGTCACTTTGTTCCTCAGAGGGAACTGTCCCAAGAACAGGTTTATTGGTTACCTGAGAGAACTTGCTTACTCGGATAAGTAACCACCTAAACCTGTGACTCCTTTTATTCATACTCTTCCGGCAAAGAGTCAAATTTCCACTTGTTTACGAGGCTTAAACTCGTGGATTCCCGCATTTGCACATGTCATAGACCAACGAACAGATCCATGTCGCTATCCAAGCGGCTCAGGGGAGTTTAAACCCGTTAAAGCAATGTTTACAGAACAAATCATACCTTTTTATGAAAATGTTAAACAACTTGTTCAAAAACTTAATGAAAACATTGTTACAGAAGTAACTGAATACATGCGGATATTTGACGAGCTGGACACTGAGTATGAACGCTGCGTTCTTGCGAACAAGAACCTGAACATAGAGAGGAAAAATCTTTTAATTCAAAATGACTGCTTAATTGCTAATAGTTTAGAGAAAGATATCTGCTCTATTGTGCTTGCTTCTGATATTGTTGTGCCCCCTAGTTCGAATTGCCTTTGCGAAGAACTTAGATCTAATTGCGATAGGGAACACTCCAAAGTCGTAGAACTTGAAGCTGAGATTTTAAAGAAGCAACAAATGCTTAATGAATCTGAAAAACGTTGTACCTTATTGAAAAGGAATCGATAATTACAAGTTAAATTTAAAATATAAGAATGTCTTCAATACCAGAGGGTTTTGTGATAATACTAACTCTACTGCTTCTAAATGCAATTTTTGAAATTAACAGTTAAAGGATCAGCTTCTAGGGAAAGACGACACATCAGAAAATTGCACATAAGATCACATACAGAGAATGTTGATGTGGATCAACTGTAGGTAGTTCGATAAGCTGAGCCTTAGAATCTGAGCTACTCGTTGAAGATGCGCTCACTTCAGTTAGAATTCAAATTGATGGGTATAAGGCAGAGAATGTGAATGAAACGACGTTATGAAGAACTGTCAAAATCTTAATGCTATACTCGCGTTCTACATTCACCCGCAAGATTAATGCTTAACTGTGAGAATGCCAAATGAAACCTGAGCTGAGTTTCCTAAACGAGTAGTGGATCTACAGCCTCTGAGAAACTAAAAGTGCTTGCTTCAGGATGTATTACCACCAGTTCAAAAGTAGTCCCACTCCAAAAAAGAGTGTATTTCGTACCATAGTCTGAGATTAGGTTGAGATACATCTGAAGCAAGCACAGTGTCTTCGCGGAGACTCATAGTGAGTGTCGTGATAGCGACTGAATGAAAAATCTGTACTATAGCTGTTAGAATCCACGCACTCCCTGTAGAACCCCACTCCCTCCAAGGATATACAGTTCATACTTCGTCCTACATCTGCACCAGATATCACACCAGCCTCGCACATATATACCCAATCTAACCAAACGAAGCCTAATGTTCCTGTGAATATGACTACAAGAATAGCTAAAACTGCCACTGAATTTCGCAAACTATGCAAGATCCCAATCCGGGAACCATAGTATCTTGCCAGTTTAAAAGTGTAAACGCAGAGGAGAGCAGTGTATATCACAATAGGGAGTTGTGATGTTGTTGATCATAATCAGTTTGTGGATTAGTTCTTTGATACAGTCTATGAATTACCAAAACCCCAGGCCAAACATTAGTGTGAATCATATAAGGGAAGGTTTTTGGAAAAGCATCAGACAATTCATAATTGTGAACAATACTAAAGACAGTTTTGGGAGACCACTGGAAAGGTTGTCTAGAAGTGTTATGCCTCAGTGGAAACCCACTTGGTTGATATTTCACGTTGTTTATGATAACTGTCCTTTAACTAGGATACATGGAACCAGTGTTGAGCCTTTAGAAATTACCCCGAAGCGTTAGTTTAGTTCCAAATTACTATGATCTCTAGGTTCCTGATTGCTAACTTTAGGTTCCAAAAGGCTGTTTCTAAGGGAGGATATTTTGGTATTTTTTGAATGCTAAAGCATTGTATCCTTTGTATATTTGTGTATATTTGAGAAAAAATCAAAAAAAAATAGAAAACGGAAAAAAATAAAAAAAAACTTAGATAAATGGCTTGCAGTTATTTCAGACTGTAACCCGGTCTTATCCCAGAGACTTAATGTACGTTTCAGTGCATTATTTCTTTCCCCCCCCAAGACAAGAGTTGTCTAAGACCCGAACAATTTTCTCATAACCAATATGTTTTATCAAACATGTTCGGAGTCACCATTCAGACATTGACCAAAACCCTTTCTATTATACCCGGGTCATTGTTTGAGGGGGAGAATCAGGTATACTAACAGTTTTGCAGGTTTGTTGGACGCACTGTTGCTGATTCTATTACAGAAAGATTGAAATGAGCCACAACCTACGTCTTCAGACGGTTTGATTTATCACTCCTGTCTCGGTATATTACTAAGGTCTTGTTTCAATAATCACTTGATTATATGTGCTTAATTAACTCCCACCCAAACATTGAGGGGGAGATCGACATCTTAAGTCCATTATAAATCAAAATATACAAAAGTTGAATACTTTTGATCGGGGTGAGAAAATATGATTAAAAATATGAACTGGATAACTAATGATTCGATTGATTCAAAATGCTAGTCCTATCCTTGCTGTGCAAAACATCTTTGAAATATCGATTGACACATGTATGGGGGGAGTAAAGTGTTAATATACTCAACATAGTCAAGATTACCAAAACTTTTGTGTAATACAATGTATTCTTATTAATTCACAAAGAATTTTTGTTTTCATGATTGGAATTGATTCTTATGGGAGACGAAAGGATGAGAATGTTGTACCACTTGGGTATTCGTAGAATACTCATATAAGTGTCTTCGGAACTAGTATCACTAGTGAGAAATGACTCGTCTTACAAAATACTTGTATGAGTTTGATGAGAGCCTATGAGGCACTTCATTTCTTATCGAAGATATATTTCAAAACATCATCAGAGCATTTTTATTTATACTTTTGTTGTGTCCTAAATAAATTTCACAAGCTCACTCGAATGTTTCCTCAAACCTGTTTTTGCCAACAGGCCTTCTATTTGGTCTTAATTTGTATTAAGAAATAAAAAGTGACATGAATTATACGGTATAGTCAGCAGATAGTAACTATACTGACTTACTCTTTACCATTCTATTAGTAGAAATACTCATAGTGTGTAAGTCTACGGACATCTGGTTTAGAGAACAACAAGCATACGGGAATCTGGTACTTCAGTATTGGAGGACTTAAAGGCTTTGAGCTGGAAAACCTGTCAAGAAGGTTCTTTATTGAATCTATCTGATCACAGGTGCAGTATTCATACTGTATGGTAATCGACTCACCATGTTTCTAAAACAAAGAGTTGACTACTCCAGAGCAAACAGCTACTGGTAAAGAGATATCAAATTCGTTCCTAGCTGATAGTTTGCTAAAAACTATAGTTTATCATTGCACTTGTTATTGCATCAAAGCCATGACTAGGTCCATAGCAACAGCTCATGGTAAAGGACTTATCAAATCCGTTGATAGCTGGTAGTTTGCTAAAATACTATATTGTTCATACTCAAGGTTTTTTGAAGACATCAAGAAAGCTAAGTAAATGAAGCTTCCGCACCTCTGAAATCAAAGTCTTCTTCAAAATATTAAAGATCTGAAGAATTGAAGAAGAAAGATCATAAAAGCTTTCATGATTACAGCAAGTATGAGCATGTCAGACTAAAGTTCAGCATATGGCAAAACCAAGAAAAGATCACATATACTTCAAGCAAATCAGAGATCAAGATCGAACGTTAAAGATTGGATTACTGTGAAGCTATTGTAATAAAAGATTTGGTGATTTTTTTTTCTCCTCTTTTGGTTCGATACTATATAAAAAATAAAGAAGAATCCGAGTATTGATCTCGTTTTGTGGCTTAGATCGTAATAACCTTTCACAGTCTAACAAGTGAAGCTCGGTCTTGAAGAAAATTGGCGTTTCATAGCTCGATAGTTAGTTAATTAATTGTAATGTTTTAATGATGTAAACGGGCCAAGATACAAAAAGCCCAGATAAAGCCCACAAAGGCTGATCCCCTTTAGAGTATAAATACTCTATGTTTTTCTCATTATTAGGTAAGCTAGTCAATATTACTTTTAGGGTTTCTAGCCACCAAATTGTTCTCTTTCAAATTTTCAATCAATCCTTGTTTAATTTAATCTCTTGATTCTACATATCATTGTGAAAGGTTTATATGAATGATCATGGAACCTACAAGGTTGTTGTGGGAGATGGTGTGGAGAGGTTTGCATTGTCACTAGTTAGGTTAATAAATAGTTGCTTTGGTGGTATGATGGTTAGTTTGATTTTCTTGAACCCATGAGAAGAACATGCTTGTGTATCCATGGAAGTTTGAGGTGTGAGTGGTGAAGGGATAGAGAAGAGTTCATGATTTAAGATGTAAGAGATGGATTGAAGAAGTAAGGCATAGGGTTTGAAGTTTTAGATTCCAAAAAGTGTTTGTCAAAATGCATAAATTATAGCTAGGCCTAGATAGGATAGTGGTCAACTGCACAGAAATTCAGGAGGTCACAGTAGAAGAATACGTGACCTCTGATGGCGGTCCCTTAAATACCCAGCGTTCCCATATATATTAGGGGGCCACCCAATATTTTAGGGGGCTGTTTTCTAGAGACAGTAAACTATTTCCAGAATTTCCTGATATGTTGTATTAAAAAAATCTAAATTTCCCTTTTTCCGTCAATCCTATTTCATCATGTATCATCTAATACTTATTCACAATATCAAATATCGTGAGTTCTATGAGGGAAGCATATGTAAGCAAATTTTATCAAAAGATAAGCATGCATAATATCATATATATAGCAAAGAGTCTATCGAGGTGCATGCAAGCATTGGTTTAGGATGATAAAATCGAAAGATCATCCATGGCAAGCTAAGTTGCCCATACTAAGTACTAAGTTACTAATAAGTAGCACAAGTTTAAATACCTAAGCATTATAGATTTGTGAATAATATAGATAATAATGTCATAAAGTAATTTCCCTCATAGCTTACTTCTTCATGTTTCTCCACAACCTTCTGAGACTTTTTCCGATTGACCTTACTCCACCACGCTGCTCATCTCGTAATTGTACTTGACAGTTGATGATTTCGGTTTGGCGGGTGTAAAATGGTTCCAAGTGAGGGTCAATGTTAGGTGGGTTTTGAAAAACTTGAGGAACTTGATTGGTTAAGGAATTGACATAACAAATGGGGGAAGGAGTGCTTGCACGTGAGGTCCCTTCATCATTTCGAATCGCGTTGCTTGACCTCTTCAAGCTCTTTTCTCTCTAAAAAATCGACTATTTATGGTTTTATGTAATCAAGAATATGATTTTGCTAACCTAAAACTCATTTTTGAGTTTTCTATTTATAAGGTCTGAAGTCGGTTTCGATACGGCGTATCTAAGGTCTCGGATATGGCGTATCGGGGGTTTCTTGAAGTAGGGACCAACTGTTGATGTCTTCCCGCGAATATGTGTATTCCATATAGCTTGAATACTCGTATAGCGTTTCCTGGATCGGCGTATTGGACTCATTTGTCTGTCGTGTCTTTGTGAGTGCAGGCACAGATACTTCTATCTCATTGATGGATACGGCGTAATTTGTCTCATAACAATAATCTTCAAATATCTTCCGTTTAAGCTCCGAATGCTTGTCTTTTAGCCAACTCTTCACCAAGTACCAACTCCAATAATTACGAATTCTCAAATATGAACGATTAAGTAACAATTCTTTGCAATAATTATACAAAATGGGTTAATTACATGGGATAAATGATGCTATAAAATAGATGTTATTTGATGTCATCAAGTATTCCCCCACTTGAATCCTACTTGTCCTCAAGTAGCCTATTTGATCTATTACAAGTACACAACCAAACACCTCACGAAATAGGAAAATGAAAACAATCAAATCACTCACATAATCTATGTGGTAACATGTAACTAATTTGCTCAATTGCTCGGTCGTGACGAGTATTCTATCATAGGCTTGGCAAGGATACACATCTCCACCACTAGAGCTAAGGAGTAACAAGTTTATAAAGGTAAAATGGGTTTTTATGATAAGGCTTAGGGGTTGATCATTCTACAATCTTTCACCAAAAGTACCACACCAACAAGGCAGCTGAAGCACACATACATGGCCGTAACGACAGAATAGACATGTGTGTTCGATCACATCCTCATTCGAGTTTAACCAAGGGTTAGGATGAAGAATGATATAGGGTAGGGATCTTCTAACTTTCACCAATAGTAATAAACCAACAAGGCAGCTGAGACATGCATACATGGCCGTAACGACAGAATAGACATACATGCTCGTACACATCCTCATTCGCGTAAAACCCATGGTTAATGATTAGGAAAGGGAATTAAATTGTTGTTAAATAAAAATTACGAAACGAATAGACTAGGTCCAAGATATAAGTTGCTAGACACTTTTTCCCGGCCGTTACCATGATAAAGACACAACCATTTACAAATGTCTTGACCATTGATCAAAAACAACAACCTAAGTTAGAATTCCCGTAATGGTCAACTTCCCAATCATCCCATACTTTACAAACTTTTACAAGACAAGTGGCGATATCTACCACTTTATACAATACTTTACATCGTTGATTTTTAAGACGTATCAATGAATAATCGATCCTTATAAAATTTCTTCGGTGTAAGCTCTTGCGATTATTTCCAAACTTTCCTTCTCTTTTTTTGTTGTGATTTTTCTAATTTTTTTAAACACTTCGGTGTAATTTCGTCATCTTCACGATCATAATAACTCTAGATAATTCCTTCGGTAATTCTTTCGTTCTTCGGATGTACTAATAATTGCGTTGGTAGTAAAAATACATGAGTTTTGACTACTTTATACATTCTCATTTGCAATGTGCACATTTCTTTCCAACCGTACCAAAGATAAAAAATGACACAAGACTCGGGAAATACATACTTTGCACTTTAAGCAACTAGAAACTGTAAAGGTGTAACGAAACAAATATTGGTGTAATTCATAAAGGATTGCCTCTACGGGTTTTTCTAGGGGTATCTTACTCTTATAATGAGAGTAAACAAAGGGTTTAAATGAGGGTTAAC
>BQNB010110671.1:2106-22507 GCA_026074375.1 Tanacetum coccineum | reverse complement strand
AAGACTTTATTTCTTTCACACTAATTTAGCTCCTCTTGCATTTCAATTACCCACCCTTCTTCTTATAGAGCTTTGATGCATATTTTATTTTAAAATATATTTTATTCAAGTTTTAAATTTATAAAACTTGATTCACCTAGCAAACGCACTAACGGGCAGAGAACCCGATCGTGAGTAGTGTAGAGATGGTAAATTCAAGGTCATCCTAAGAGCTAAGTGTTGATTAGTTTTAAATTTGAAGTGTCACGTTTTTAAAGTAGTTTTAAGATTGATTTTGAGATTAACAAGAAAGTGAATAAGCGGAAATTAAAAGAGATAGAAGTAATCAGGGAGAAAGGCGTGCTAACCTAGCTATTTCATTACTACCGTTACAACTACGTTTTCCTATGCAATGTTACATCATGGTTTCATTGGTGGTTTCTAAAGTCAATAGACCTGAATAGATATATTTAGTCTGCCGATCCTGAATCCCCCAAAAGTCACGAAGGTAGGGCAACCAGGTCATAGTGGTTAATCCCAACTATCTCACGAACTAGTCTAATAACCTATATAGATAATTAACCCTCTCTGAAAGAGTTCATGTGCTTTTTAAGTATATTAGGTGATAGAGGCGGAAACAGGGTTAGTTCCTACACTAGGGTTAGGATGACCACCCAACCCTAGTACCCTGCTAATCCTATGTTCAAGTGGTAATCTAATAACATGATTAACATGATCTAAACCACCTGCAATAACATCATCAGGCGGACATCTTTATTTTTGGTATCTTTGTATTTAAACATATCGCAGATTTTGGTTCTGCCATCAAATTGGTTTCCTTTGACGAGAGTCAAGTGGTTACCTTTAATAGCAATTTCGTTTGCGGTTTCAGGAATAGTGATTGCGGAACCGGGAGTCGGAGCGACAACATGGTCGGTAACTCACATGGGTTCATCATCCATTGGATCATAATTTTGAAGAATATCAAGAAAGTGACGGATGTAATTGATGTCGAGAATTGACGGATAGACAATTCTCGAGTGTTGAGGTGGATCGTTTCTTTGATCGAATAGAACTCTTCTGTTTCATCGACGAAGTCTTCAATTCAGAGTGCGTTCAGGTTCGGGTAAAGGTTCAACAAGTTTAGAATTAGAAGCATGTGTATGCATCCAAAGGAGAAATTTGTTTGGGTTAGTTTGCCAGAAAACTGTATGGCGATTTTTGAAAAAGAGGGGGAGTTAAAGTAATTTTTCAAAGTTGACTACATAATAGCTTAAGACTTATATTTAGTAGACTAGACCAAATGTGTCACTCAAATAGTTTAGTTACTTATTATATCAAAGCTTATTTCGTTTATCAATTTACAAAAGTGGATTTCTAGGCATAGACGATAAAGATCATAGACAAATCTTTAAAACCACATAGATCATAACGGGTCTTTTGACCTATACCGATATGATTATATAATCTAAGTTGGTAAGTAAAGACTTATAAGATAAGATATAACAGGATTGCAACATAAGATTGAGATTAAAAAGATCATAGTCATACCAATTACTTATTCATCATCATAACGTCACCGAGTAGTCATGAGAGATTTAGCCTCTCATGGCTATGAGGTTTATAACATAAGATGATTCAACATGAATTTCCATTATTCTAATATACTAATATGATATTCTACTTCATGCATGATCGTTTGATCTTGAATCTTCAAAAGGGTGTGGTGTTTATGGTGTCTTGGTTATATGGGTGGAATTAATGAAGAATTTCTAATGAGATGATTAAGAAATGAAGAGAGGAAGGATTTGTGGAATGGATTGAGAGTGAAAATTCATCCTCTATTTATAGGCTAAAAATGGGTGAAATGTGCAGCGTACACAAATATTTGTGCGGCGCACTTGGTGATTAAATGCGAGGGTAATAAATGTTTAATGGAGAAGTGCAACGCACAAGATAATTTGTGCGGCGTACTTAGGATGTTAATACAGTAGCATTAATGTCTTTATTAAATCTTCATAGTCAGATGGGAAGTGTGGTGTACTACTGAAGATCCTAATGTTTGGTTTGTTTATCTCGATTTCTTAATTTATCGTTGATTGCTTGTTTATGTGTATCAAATTTTGTTCTTTACTTGTATCTTGATTTCAATATATACAAACACTTGAATTTGTTCCTTATTATTTGAGATGTCTTCTAGTGACCCAATCCACCCATGCAAGTAATTCATGCTATTCAAGTACCGAAAGTTCCAGAATTGATTAAATATATATAAACTAGCCACCGATATCATGTATAATTTGGGCTTATCCAGCATCATTTGGTTAACTCGTGTTTAGTTTACCCTTGGCTAAATCATTACTTTTTTATTAACTATGACGTTTGAAGGCTAATACCTTCGGGTATTAGCCATTATTATGAAGATCTTAATGTTTGGTTTGTTTATCTTGATTTCTTAATTTATCGTTGATTGCTTGTTTATGTTTATCAATTTATACTTGTTTACGTGCTTAAGTATGCGACCTATCATTCAACTGGGTCTAGTCCTACATATTTAATGCGCTGCAACTTCAGTGTTGTTTGGGCGTAGGCTAAGAGTTCGAGATAGCTCTCCATATTGCAATTTATATATCTAGAATCATAGGATCATAAATATTGACCTATCCTTGCCTTTAGTTTAGTGAGCTTAGTTGAGCCATAAGGTGACCTTGGTATCAACGAGTACGTTCTTATTCCATTGGTAAGGACTCAGACAGTGGACTACTAGTATATAAAGAGCCGTTAAGCAGTAAGTGGGTAAAGTCTCTATGAGCTAGGGTTTAACAAGATCACCATTGCTTTAATCCCTAAGATAGATTATAATCAGCAAATAAGGATGCTTTATGCGGATGTGTTTAATTGTGATATAATTCTACGTATCTAGGTCTTAGGAAGAAGTAACGCCTAAGTCTTAAGAATGATATGCCGCCTCAAGATAAGTAATCATTGCACTAAATAAACAAACCAACGTTATGATTGGATTAATAATGGTTAATATAATTTTCTTATATTTGGCTAGACCGCTCTTTTATCTTCTGTTAATTTGCTTGCGTATGTTTTAGTGTCTTGAATTGATTTTAGTCACCACTAAACCCGTGCTAGTCTCTCAGGCTGAAAACCCCCTTATCCATTAGATTTAGGAATTAACATAGGTTTAGCATAAGCTTAGCATAGATTAAACTAACTTAGATTAGAAAACTAAAGTATTAATAAATTGAAAGTGTTCCTCACTCTTAGTGATCAACACCCTAATTACCACGAAACTCCTACCGACCGGGTACACTGCCCGTTAGAGTGTTGTTTTTGGTTAACTCGGCAAAATATAAATTTTAAACTTGAATCATAATTTACAACCACACAACGACACATCAGATGCATTATTAGATCTTGGATCTAATGGATGACTTAAAGACTATGAATGAAAAGATGCTTTCTAAAAAGTAGATAATCATATTCTTGGAATTTATTTTATCTTTAACCTATCGGTATGATGATGAGGTTTAAATGAGTTTCCTTTAAGATAAGACTCATAAGGACAATATTGTATACATATTTATTGCATGGCAAATGACATAAGTGTTTACTCATACTCAAGAAATTAACTATGATTAAAACTTCCTCATTTACGAACTTTAAATATATAAAGATGATGATTGTCATACTTGTTTTCTTGGAAAGAAATATGACAAAATTAGATTTCAAGAACTCTTTATTAAATGATTACCTTGTGAGGATAATATGTAATCAAATAAGGTTTTATGAATCCAATATAATCTTTACAATGTATACATAAATGCTAGAATCCAAGTATGGATTGAAAGCACGCATCTATTGGGCATAATCTTAAGTTTAATTATTAAATCATTTACTTGTTGGATTTGTTTTTGATTATAAATAAGATAGCTCATGAGTACTTCTGAAGCTAGTAGGAGTATTTTGTTTTATTCTTCTAAAATTGAATATGTTGTTGAACATATTAGAAACAATTATTCATCTAAGTAAGATTTTATCCCTTAGATTGAAATAGAGTTTCTTGTAAGTATTTTAAGAAATGAAACATGCAACCTTGTAATAATATGTTTTAAACATATGTGGTGAATTAAATCCTGAATGCAATATGAAATATTGTTAAGCGAAACTTAATGATCTGTCTCACTTGGTGAGATTGAACACATGAATGGAAACCTTAAGTCACACTAAAGGATTCATTATGGACATCATATTGTATACGTGATTAGTTGTATCATTTGCATGAGATAATTTGACAACATTGAAATCTAATTGAAAGATATTAGAAGGAATATTCTGATTAATGTTTAGATTAGGAATTCATTCATAAATGATGAAACTATGGATATACATTGTAATAATCATAGTAAGATCATTACAATCAACAAACCTTGTGTTTGTGTGATGTCCAAACATTATTAAATAAGTGTTTAGAGTTTACGGGATTTTAGCATAGTGTTGTGAGTATACACTAGTGCTTGTTTTAATTGAGATGATACTCAATATTTGTAGAAGAAAGTTTTTCATTATGAATGATAACATTGTTGACTAAACATACTTGGTTTAAAAGCATAGTTGCATAAATATACTAAAAGAATAAGAATGCTTTACAGTTAGGAAAATTGTTGAGATGACTGTCTCGATTAGGTTGTTTTGCATATGTCATACGTCTTATGGTATGCAATGTAACTGACCTCATATAAGTAATACTTATAAGTAAGTGCGTACTTACAAAATAACAATCATCATATTATTCAAAAAAATTTACTATTCGTGATTTTTTGAAATAAGTATTCTCAAAGTTCCACAAGATCACAACCTAGTTGATTTGTTCATGGAACCTATACCTTATCACCAATTTTGATTATTGTGGATAAGACATTACTATTCAACTAGGATCACCATGCATTGATCTTATTTGGTATTTGGACAATGGAACTGTAAGCAGTTGTATTAAACAATGAATTGACATACGTGGTATAATCACTTTCATTTATACTACTGTGTTCTATATTTGCATGTTTAAAGTCCTTGAATAAATTTATTTATTCTAAAGTATGTCCATTGTCAGTTAACAATATGAGAATATTGTTAAGATAAGACAAATGTGAGTGTTTGGTTATATTTTAGAGAATATCTAAAGATGATTCTGCCAACTTCATATGTTATTCAATGAGGTTGAATATTGGATACCCCACCTTGTGTTAATCACTTTATGGATCGGCGTCATTTGGTGCATTACACACATTATATATATAATACATATTATATCTAAAACACGCAGGTGTTTGAAATATTGGAACGAGAATAATTGCAACATATATTGATTAAGAGAAAACGTTGGTTTTGCGAAATAGGAACGTGGTTAACGAATTGTTCATGCCGTAATTATAAAGTTATATATCATAATAAATTTCATTATAAATTTTTATTATTTTGAAAATACGTTAAAAAGAACGAAGTTATATAGTCTTAAGATCGTTAATTTGTAATGATACAATCACGATAAACGAACAAGAACTACACTTTTATAAATGAGACAACTAGTTTAACTAAGACCCGTCGAGGAAACGATTATTAAATTATAAAATATTTATTTTTTAATTCCGATTAATGGACAATGTAAAAGAATTAAAACGTATGTTTACTTTATACTAGATTTTTATTTAATTAAGTTGTGATTTTCGAAAACGTGTCAATCTCGTTTGGTTTAATTATTTACTCCACTTGCTTTATAATACTTGCAAAGTATTATACATTTCATATTAATCCTTGGATTGTTTGTCTTTGTCATATAATTCACAGTATGAGTTATATAATTGTTATTTTTCATAAGTAATATATACGACATATATTACACACTTTGCGTTTACTTTCGATTTATTTTATTTAACCAACCACCAAACTACTACAACTTGAAATCTAAATCTTTTATCAACGTGTCGCGTTGAGGTGACTATCCATCGGGAAACCCAAATTCATTATCCTAGGCTAGTGGGACTTAGCAGTTAGGTTAAGCTGCAACTTCTTGGTCGAGCCGTTTCAGTTTCTGTTTTGTCTTGTACTCAATGTGTACATTCCCGCCAATCGTTCTACAACATCAAGGTGAGTTTATAGTCCCATGTTTTACATGTTTTACATATATTTTTGGGGTGAGAACATGCTTGTTTACAAATGCATTTACATGATCGTTTACAAATTGGTTTACATACTCATTTACATAGCTCGCTATGGGATACATTACTTGACTTCATTTTTGGTCACGAATGCATACTTTTGAAATGATTACGGATTAGCTTATGCGGATTGAACTGATAACAATAACATTACTGCCTGGGTGTTCTTGGAGGGGACACCTGTAACGGGAGTACATATTTCTTTACATTACTGCCCGGGTGTTCTTGGAGGGGACACCGGTAACGGGAGTACATATTCTTTAAATAAATGCCTGGGTGTTCTTGGAAGGGACACCTGTGATGGGTATGTATAAGTCTACATCACAGCTTCATGAACTGTAAATCACTTGGAGGGTGAGCGCGAATGTTATGAAATAGATCTATTCGGGTGTGAATCCCCGTTCGGGTGATTAGCTATCACTGGGCAAACGAACGTTATAGCATGTTGTCCACGCGAATGTTATAAAATAGATCTATTCGGGATTGACAATCCCCGTTCGGGTGATTAGCTATCACTGGGCAAACGAACGTTATAACATGTCGGATTACGATTGGTTGGGTCTACAGGGCCAACAATACATATACATGAATACTTGCGCGTTGTCTTGAATAAAGTGGCAATACATACTTTGAACAAAGGTGGTTCAACTATACATACGTTTTGGTGATTATTTGGAGATTTAAATGGTCATGCATGCTTTATAATTTTTGATTTCTAAAAATCATACATACATTTTGGAAGAACATTTAAGGAATTAAAAGGTCATCATACTTTCGGAAACTTTTGTTCACATTTATATCATACAATAAACCTATGGAACACACCAACTTTTAATGTTGACACCTTTTAAGCATGTTTTTCTCAGGTGAATTAGTTGCTTTGGATTATTTGGATGTGCATTGGATGTCTTAAACTGACATGATTTCATCATGGATTCTACATACATACAAGTGATCAAATCTCATTGTGTTAATTTCAAGCTTTTCATTATGATGCAATTATGGGACAAACATTATATCAATTTCAAGGAAATCAACGAGATTACTTTTCAAACGACACATTTAGAGGTCGTTCTCTTGTATCTAGCTGTCGGTGTATATGATAGTAACGACCATGACACCATTTCCGCTGCGACACATTTTGGGGGTGTTACAGATTGGTATCGAGCACTGGTTATAGAGTAAATAGGTTGCATATTTTACCCTAGACTATAACGTTTTCACAAGCATTGATCACAACAAACATTTTCAAGTGCATAACACACTAATGCTTACTTGCTCACTCTTTTTGTTACCTTAAGTGCTTTACATGACATACATATATATTTTAATTATATATGCTTGAATTCCATTTTGCATTTATGTACATTTATTTTATATTAGTGTTTTAGTTTTTATCTAGAACATTTCTTAGACTTTGTGAGTTGCCACTGTGGTCTCATTTATACCTCAGACATTGTAAGTTACACAATGGGTCGCGTTTTAATTTTAGATCATTATGATGTTGCACAGTGGTTCTCATTCGTTCTTAGACATTGTAAGTTAAACAATGGTCTCTAAGAATATTATTTCTTCATAACTTTATACAATATCGTATTACACGAAGACCGTCATAATTTTTGTTTACATGGAATTATGTATGAATCTAAGTATTACAAGTCTTGTATGGGCGGGACTTGTAATATAAGGATTGATATGATAATTGCTATGTTAACAAAACCCGTCATAGTTCTGTTTACATGAGATTATGTATGAATCTAAGTATTACAAGTCTTGTATGGGTGGGACTTGTAATATGAGGATTGATATGATAATTGCTATGTTAACAAAACCCGTCACAGTTCTGTTTACATGGGATTATGTATGAATCTAAGTATTACAAGTCTTGTATGGGCGGGACTTGTAATAGGAGGATTGATATGATAATCGCTATGTTGATTCGTTCATAGAGACCTTTACCTTGTTTACTCTAACCGAGTACTCATTAACTATCTTGAACTCTTAGGTCGATATTATTGGTAGTTTACTCCCCGTCTCCGAAGACGAGTTTTAAACACTCGTCCCATACTCATTAGAGCACATGCATCGTCATGTTATCCACCACTTTGAAGGTTATGTGAGTACGCGTATTGCATCGAAAATATTAGTAGGCTGATTTATTATCTCTTTTGAAAGATTGGGCGCCTCTTCGGTTAAATAAAGAAATTGTATTGCTCGAACCATAGCTTATCATTTTTTACTTCATATTTTTGGACGCTCCTTTTTGTAAGTAATGAATTTAATGGTGGGATTAATGGTATCCAAGTATGACACGGAGTTTGAAGTCGACCCGATTATTCACCGGAATCCGTTAAAAAGGTTTTAGAAGCCACCAATGGTGTCTTGCCACTCCGTAGAAATATTAAGGCTCGCTTGAAACTTTTTTACATTATCTCATTCTTAAGTTATTCTGTTTGCCGTTGCTAATCCTCAGTCGATTACAAACTGTTCGTGAAAACTAAAAGATTGTTACACACTTGAAAATATTTGGGTTGATTCATCCTCGAACTAACGACTGAGTACCATATTCCGCCGTCTATCGCATAAGCTCTCCCGCGAGCTCCTCCCATTTGTTGAACTTTATTATGGGGATATTGTTTCTCGAATGTCCTCACTCTTTGCATCCCATCACCATTTGTTAGGGTTATTGTAGTTATGGTTACTGTTGTTGGGTCCTGGAGTGGTCCTTGGTACAACTTTATCCAATAGGTAATGCAACCCCCTTAAACCAGATAAACACCTATCGACGAAAGAGTAGTCGGGGACTTTTCATTTTGGACACTAGTACGGAGACTTAGTCGTGTACATTCCTAGTACTGCCTAAGTAAGTTGGATACTTACTTCAATTAGCCTCGTCCGTTATTAATCATCGAAGATTACAGATATCAGAAACGAGACCCCGTCCTTGAACATTTGAAAAACCTTATAACACATACCTCACGCGACTACACTTTTCCCTTCGACGCTTTCACTGTTAAGAGATTTTCCTTATAACGAGTTGTACATTAGTCATAGGGGGACATGTTATGTATTTTTTTTGAGATACCTATTTTGATGGATTAAATATCTTGGTCAAACTTAGCCAAAAATTTTGGTATATGGAGAAGTGTCGAAACATTTAAATTTTGCTGAATAAAGTTATCAGCGTCTTGTTTAGAACTGGTTTATTAAATCTTAAATCTTTTCTTGGTCACACAAACGGTTACACAAATTTAATCTCGGGACGAGATTTCTTTAAGGGGTAGGTACTGTACACCGGTTAATTTTCTGAAATTTTTTAAATGACATTTTACTTTGACTTTTAAGGTCGATTGGACTTTTTGACTTTTGTCTTTTTTTGTCACATAAAATGAGTTTTACCGCGTATCCAGTAATTTTTCTGAACATATTTAAAAGAGATATATGTTATTCCTAAGTTGATTTATCAAAAACGAGCCACTAAATCACATTTTCACGATTCGGACTCTAAAGCAATTTGATGTAAAACGACATTCCTGACAACTTTTTAGTTTTGACCGAGACCCGAAAACAGTCAGAAAGTGACTGAAAAGCCTCGAAAAGAGTGTAGAAACAAGAAAATAATTAAATTATATTTAATTAACACTTATTATTAAATAAAAATATTTAATAAATTAGTCATCATTTTATTCAGTAACGTTTGTTGATAACGCACATATTCGAGTTAAAAATTTATTTTTATTTTTACTTTCGGACAAGACATAACCGGGTTTCCAAATAAATAACAAATATTTTTATAAATATTATAAAAATATTTATGAAATACTATCAAATGAATACTCATTTTTGTTGGAAAAATTATTTGGAAAACAATGACGCAAGTTTCGTATTTTGAATCATCCGATAAGTGGCTCAAACGAGTCCCAAACCAATATTTACCAAAAGTTACACTTTTGGCTCTTGTGAAAATATTACAAAACTAACCCCCATCTATTTGTAACTTGCCACTTTACTTTATAAGTTCTATATATATATATATATATATATATTTATATTATATTATATATATAATATATATTTATATATATATATATATAAACTTTACATTTTTTTTCATTTGGAAATAATAAACACACACACATCCATGTCTCTCTCCCTCTCCCCATTTCCGGCCGTCCACCGCCGCCGCCACCGGAAAACTTTTTCGGCGAGTTTTCCAGTCAAGTTCAAAAAATGCTCCTCACACACGTTTTATCCGATCCCCGCACCCACTCGGCTTGCACACACCTCTCATCACTACCACCCACTCAACGGGCAACCCTTTGCCACCCACGAAACCACCACCGTCATCATCATCACCACGACCCACAAAGGGTGCGTGGGTTTAATGGCACCATAAGAGGGTGCGTTTGGTTCGCTGGTAAACCACCAAACAGGGTGCGTTTGGGTTGTCTCTGCCACCCACGAGGGTGCGTTGGTTTGGCAGAGTCACCACAAGGGTGCATTGGTTTAAAGAATTAGGCACTATAGGGCTGCGTTCGGGTTAGAATAGCACCAGCAGGTGCGTTTGGGTTGACCGAACCACCATAGCGTGCGTGGTTTTGATAAACAACACCATCAAGAGTGCGTTTGGTTTATTAGAGATCAACATAGGGTGCGTTTTGGCTGTTACAGCAGACTAGGGGTGTTTGTTTTTGTAGAAAAGCACCAAGGGGGTGCGTTGGTTTGGTTTTGCACCAGCTAGGGTGCGTTTGTTTTGCCAAGAACACAAAAGGGTGCGTTTGGATTAACCTAAGCACCAACATGTGCGTTTGGTTTAATGACAAGGCAAGGGGTATGTTTGTTTCTGGTTATTAATCGAAAGAGGGTGCGTTTGGCTGAGTAAAATCAACAAAGGGTGCGTTTGGATTTGCTGTTAACGGAAAGGGTGCGTTTGGATGTGGGTTAACAACCCATAAGGGCTGTTTGGTTTATGTACTGCCTTAAAGGGCGTTTGGTTTGGCAGTTAACGCACTAAGGGTGCGTTTGGTATAACAAAGTTATAATAATCGATTAATAAAAATTATTGCGAGATTTATAAATAATAAATCGAAACTAAAATGGTGGTTAATGGTTAAATAAATATATTATTTATTATATCGTTTCTTATTTGATATATAGTATTATATATCTATTATATTATATATATATATATATTTATATATATATATATATATATATATATATATATATGTACATATTATATCTAAAACAGGGGTGTTTGAAATATTGGAACGAGAATAATTGCAACATATATTGATTAAGGGAAAACGTTGAGTTTTGCGAAAATAGGAAACGTGGTATAACGAATAGTTCATGCCGAAATTATAAAAAGTTATATACTTAATAAATTTCATTATAATTTTTATTATTTTAGAAAAACCGATAAAAGACGAAGTTATATAGTCTTAAGATCGTTAATTTGTAATTATACAATCACCAGATAAACGAACGAGAACTACACTTTTGTAAATGAGACAACTAGTTTAACTAAGACCCGTCGAGGAAACGAATACTAAATTATAAAATATTATTTTATAATTCCCGATTAATGGACAAAGTAAAGACTTTAAAACGTGTGTTTACTTTTATACTAGAACTTTTATTTAATTAAGTGGTGATTTCCGAAAACATGTCAAACTGTTTGGTTTAATTATTTACTCACACTTCTTATATAATACTTGCAAAGTATTATACATTTCATATTAATCCTTGGATTGTTTGTCTTTGTCATATAATTCACAGTATGAGTTATATAATTGTTATTTTTCATAAGTAATATATACGGCATATATTACACACTTTGCGTTTACTTTCGATTTATTTTATTTAACCAACCACCAAACTACTACAACTTGAAATCTAAATCTTTTATCAACGTGTCGGTTGAGGTGGACTATCCATCGAGAAACCAAAATTCAGTATCTAGGCTAGTGGGATTAGCAGTTAGGTTAAGCTGCAACTCTTGGTCGAGCCGTTCAAGTTTATGTTTTGTCTTGTACTCAATGTGTACATTCCCGCAATCGTTCTACATCATCAAGGTGAGTTTATAGTCCACGGGTTTTACATATATTTTTGGGGTGAGAACATGCTTGTTTACAAATGCATTTACATGATGTTTACAAAATTGGTTTACCATACTCATTTACATAGCTCGTTGGGATACATTTCTAGGCTTTATTTTTGGTCACGATCGCATACTTTACTAATGATTACGGATTAAGTAGCGGATTGAAACTGTTTCAATATCATTACTGCCCGGGTGTTCTTGGAGGGGACACTTGTAACGGGAGTACATATTCTTTACATTACTGCCCGGGTGTTCTTGGAGGGGACACCGGTAACGGGAGTACATATTCTTTAAATAAATACCCGGGTGTTCTTGGAGGGGACATCTGTGATGGGTATATATAAAGTCTTCGTCACAGCTTCTCTGAAATGTAAATCACTTGGAGAGGGTGAGCACGGAATGTTATGAAATAGATCTATCTCGGTAATGAATCTCTGTTTTTTTCGGGTGATTGCTATCAATGGGCAAACGAACGTTTTGCATGTGTCCGCGAATGTTATAAATTAGATCTATTCGGGGTTGACTATCCCTTTCGGGTGATTAGCTATCATGGGCATCGTAACGTTATACAAAGTCGGAATACGATTGGTTGGGTCTACAGGGCCAACAATACATATACATGAATACTTGCGCGTTGTCTTGAATAAAGTGGCAATACATACTTTGAATAAAGGTGGTTCAACTATACATACGTTTTGGTGACTATTGGGGATTTGAATGGTCATGCATGCTTTACAATTTTTGATTTCTAAAAATCATACATACATTTTGGAAGAACATTTAAGGATTTAAACGGTCATACCTACTTTACGGAACTTTGGTTCAACATTTATACTTACAAAACCTATGAACTCACCAACTTTAATGTTGACACTTTTAAGCATGTTTTTCTCAGGTGAATTAGATGCTTGGATTATTTGATGTGCATTGGAGTCTAAACTGACAAGATTTCATTCATGGATTTCTACATACATACAAGTGATCAAATCTCGTTGTGTTAATTTCAAGCTTTTCATTGTGATGCAATTATGGGACAAACATTATATCAATTTCAAGGAAATCAACGAGATTACTTTTCAAACGACACATTTAGAGGTCGTTCTCTTGTATCTAGCGCTGTGTATTATGAAGTAACGCCCCCGGACACATTTCCGCTGCGACACATTTTTGGGGGTGTTACACAACGACAGATCACCCACAAATTTTTTTCACAAAATTACGTGTTTTATAATTAGTGGCATTTTCAAATTTATTTTCCAATTCTCTCTCTCATATGCATTCACAAGTTTACATGTCACATCATTGTATGAATAATTTTTTAAAAACTTTTTGTTATTTTAGTTTTTTTAAATCATTAAATATCAAAATACTTAGTAACAACTAAAGTTATTGGAGCTCATTAGAGCCTCATTGAATACTAGATTTCCTTTTAACTAAAATTCTAAACATTTCAAATAATATTCGGCACGTAATGCATAGATTTTCACAGGAAAGAAATGTTACCTTCAAAGAACCCTAAAAATAAGCACATCCCTTATTTAAATGGAGTTTATTATATTTTCTATAAAATGAAAGTTTTCTACTACGTAACATTTTTAGTTCTTGCTTTCCTCTATAATTCTACATACAAAATATATTCAATAAAGGTAAAGCTGTACTAAGCAACGATGCTGTATGAGAACTGAACGTTTAATGAACTGTTTGCAAAATGTTTGTCAAAAATTCGTTTATGTTCGTTTATTTAATACATGAATGAACACAAACAAGAATTTTTTATCAGTTTAGTTAAATGAATGAACATGAACATCACTTCACTAATGTTATAACCTAGTAAAGCTGTTTACTTTATATGATCACACAAATTAAAAAACAGGTTACATAAATTATGCAAGTTTAAGGTAAAATTAAACGTCCTAGCATGATTAAATCACGCCGTGTTTGAATCAAAGGTATACTTACTTACTCATCATTCACTAACCCAAACATAATTACCACTATGACCTTCACTACAACATTCACAACATTCCCCGGCTACATTTTGGTACATTTGCCGGGGACATGTCGTCGAGGATAGTTTTCCCTGGCGACATATCTCCGGGAAGACTACGCCCGGTACTATGTTTCTCCGGTAATACGTTTCCGTCGTCGGGATACTTTTTAACATTAACAACTTAATTAATTAATTAATTTATTAAAATTAATTAATTATTTTTCCCAGGAGAATCCCTAGCAACATGTCGTCGGGGCATAGTTGATCAACTATGGCAATAGTTTCCCCGACGACATGTCGCTCTTTCCCCGGGCGACATGGTCGGACGGCTCCCAGATGAAGGCTGCTCCATCAGAAGCATGCACTGTAGGCGTTTTTCTATTGAAAAAACTATCCAAATTCTTTACTGTATGGACTACAACAAACATGCTATACACGACCCACATACATTACAACTTGTACACAACAACAAAACAATATAACGGATCAACGACTTGTATATATATATATATATATATATGCTAAACACGACAAAAACCGCATAAAACATTATACGTTTATAAAACGGGCTGCCTAGCCACAAAACATGCAATATCCGCAAGATACAAGTCAACAAATGTTTAGATAACATGTTCTAAATGTACAATAACTATATACGGGTCACCAAAATATACTTCAAGACACAAAATAGCATATACGTACCCATATATAAAATGTTCTACATCTCCTCATCCCCATCGACGTCCTCATTCCCTCCCGACTCATCATCCCTACCCCGCCACTCCCACTCCAACTGCCTCTGCCGATCACTGCCTGTGACTCAAGCTGCATAAGCATCTAGGACATCGATCGTCACTCCTGACTATCGTCTTCATCAACTCAAGGCGACCGCCTTGGTATGGTTAGCTCTTTGTGGAAACCGTAGAGGGGGGGGGGGGTGAATACGTTTCCATTTAAAAACTTTAAATCTTTAGTATCAAATCGCCAATCAAGTTAGACGTAATATGAGAAGTGTCGATAATAGGTTTTACAACAACTAGCACATATCTTAATAATACAAACTCAACCACAATTTAACTCAAAGTGTACACAACCCTTAAACTAACAATATATACACAACCATTCACACAATCATAAGCACTATGATGTGTATAAGTAAAGCGGTAAATGTAAGTATAAGTATAGTGAAAGGTAAAGAAAATGCAAACCGACATAGTGATTTATAGGGATCGGTTCATGGAAGCTCCTCTTCGCCCTACTACACTCCATGTGTATCCAACTCAAAGAGTTACTTCACTAATCAACAAGCTCCCTTTCGGCGGAGAAAGAAAACCTTATACCAATGCTTACATTATTTTCTGACACTAAGCTAGATGTCGAGTTCTTCTTCGGGTACAACCAAACCCGTTATGTTTTATGGCCCAACATAACAAACCTTGTGTTTTATGGCCTAAACACATAAACCACGTCGCTTACATTATTTTTTGACACTAAGCTAAATGTCGAGTCCTAATCTTAGCTAGAACCAATCTACCACTTCACCAATGTATTTTAAGGCCTAAAATACTAACCAACATTCAATCAACCCATCCAAATATTTTACATCATTGGATCTACACACTACTAACATATTTGGAAGACATGGAATTCTATTCTATATGTAACAAATGTTACAAATGGGACTAACTAGACTACATACTTCGATCTTGAAGATGACCGAAGTCTTTCTCCTTGCATTCTGAAGAAATGAGAAATGATAGAAGATTTGATCACATTTAAACAAGATTAACCAAGTTGAATGATCAAAGATTTAAAGAGATTTAGTGAGATCTAGAGAGAGAAAGAACTAAAAGAAAATCATACAAAAGGGTTATGAAAATAGTTGGAGGTGACCCACTATTTATAGGAGCTGAAAAACAGCCTGTCAGGATACGGTGGTCCCAGATATATTAGGGGGCCGCCGGATATTTAAAGGGGCCGCCGGCCTATTTAAGGGATCGCCCCGACATACGCTCCTGTTTTTGTCTTTTTGTGGTGACAAACTTGTCTGGTAAAAGTTTAACATGTTTTGGGGGGAAAAGAACCAGATTTTGAATTTTGAAATAATTACCACATAAAACATTTCTTTATATTAAAAATTATTTATCTAATTAAATTTTTGAAAAATTATATTGTTACATTTATAAAAATGTAAAGTTTTAGACAAAACTTATTTCTTTGATCATCCTACAAGTTTAATGCTTGTTTGTACATACCTTATGTGATTTACGTCGGGTGTAAACTAATGTCCGTGTTGATGCAGGCTTTTTAATTAATGTGTAATTAGATGTAATTATATATAAATATTAGAAAAGTCAAAACGTCAACACCAAGGGTGTGTTTGGTGTTGGTTCGACCGTCCTAGGCTAAAAGAGAAGAGAAAACCAAATTATCCCACATCGTTGGGATAGGTAACTTAAGGGCTCTATATCTTGTATAAATAGAGGATCCCCTAGCTCATTATTCTCATTCCTTCTTTTCTTCTCTCTTTAGTAGTTGACAAAACAAACACCCTCTTGAAAAGGGAGTTTGATTTTGACTACTTCTAGTATTCTTGTTTGTTGGTTCGTGGAACTAGCATTCGGGTGATATTGGTTAACGTGTAGTGTGGATACACGTACATGTTGCTTATTTTAGCAACTCGAAA
The DNA here is from genome assembly GCA_026074375.1 of Tanacetum coccineum. Lineage (NCBI taxonomy): Eukaryota > Viridiplantae > Streptophyta > Magnoliopsida > Asterales > Asteraceae > Tanacetum > Tanacetum coccineum. The sequence goes on along the minus strand of BQNB010110671.1, from coordinate 5,522 downwards.
GGTTTCGGTTTCGCATGGTTTAATACACATGCGTATTTTCAAGAAGCTCTCCTTTCTTCACTAGCTTGGTTGCTAGAGGTATGTTTTTCTGTTTATGTTTTATGTTAATTATAGTTGCTATATGAGTTTATTTCCGCTGCGTAGCTCGTAGAATATTATGTGTAATATTAGGGTTATTAGATAACCATTTCCAACAATTCTTACACTGGTTGACTTAATCGAGTATGCTTTGTCAGACTTTAGACCCGAGGCATAAGATGAGACAAAACATGTACATGACATTTCTATATATGTTACTAATGTCATGTGTCTCATAAAGCTAAGAGTTGCACTATTAATGCAATTAACGTTCTTCGCTTACCTGTTGCCCTAATTGTTTACTAGTTGGTCAGACCTTCTGTAATAAATGGGAGTTTAAGTTGGATCTTAATAATTTAGTAAATTAATTGTTTTATTAAAACAATTGGTAGTTAATTTCTAAAAGAATTAGTTATCGAAAATAATAAAATTGAACTTTCTACGTTCTAATTAATGGTGTTATTGCAACACAAATTCGTAAACGAAAGGTTGTATTTCTTGAAAATACAAACCTAGTCTCTTATCCTTGTAAAAAAGGAAGTGACTTACTCTTATATCTTCTCCTTTCTTGACAAAACTAAGATAGGATTAAATTGAATTTTTCCCATTATAGTTAAACTCTCTTTTAATCTTTCATTACCCTTTTTTTTGTTATGAAATCTTTAAAAGATAAAAGATTTTGTGTAACTAGAGAACATGTTGTCTACAACTACCAAAATAATAACTTATTGCATTTGTCAAGACGATGTATATATTTTAAATGTTAATGAGAGGAAATCTCAATAAACCGCAACGAGTAAAGAAAATTACTAGCATGTCTTCTATGTATTTTTCTTGGACTCACTCTATTCCTTAAATGCTACACACCCTTGTGGCTAGGGAGATCGATTAAGGAGGAATTGCATGCTAATATTCAAGTTAAATGAAAGCATGAATGTCTAGTCCCTTATCTACATAAGTAGAACTTCAAATACTATGTACAATACCTAAGTACATTGCTACTTGTAAGCTTTCTTTTTTTGGGTAAAGGGTTTCCCCGGTCAATTTTATTACTCCAAAAAACAATGAAGTGCAATGGATGAGGGTGAATCCCACATCTTCGCCCGGTACATAGGCAAACTACTTCCTCAAAGGAAGGTACATAAATTGACTAGACTACAAAAGAATCAATAATTTCAAGTAAACTATTTCTTCTTATGACCTCGCACTTTGATATCCAAATTATCGCATACAGATTGAATCTTGTCAGGAATTTCCTGGCCTTCATACATATCATCATTGTATGGGTCGTAGTCGTAGTCAGCACTCTCATAAGTTTCCTTCCATTGTTCCAGCAAACTATTAGTACCATAGCCAACCTTCTTTAAAGCTTAAAAACATGCCATTTCATTATTAACTGATTCAACTTCATAATCACTATTATGATCACCCAAAGAATCAACCTTTTCCAAAGGTTTACCCTCATCATCCATAAGTGTAACTCTCCCGTCAATAATTAGTCTTTCAGTTATCACTTTTTCAACAATAGGTGTAGTACTAGTACTACCAGATCCCACATTCCAAAACAAAGATTCACTAGAATTGGCCTTTTTACTCGCCAGATTTGAAGCCCTCCTCATTTGTACCTAATTCGATATCATTTTCAATCGAATTAAGCACATCAAATGGGTTTGAATTACTAACCTCTTTTGTAGGCTCAACATCTTTCTTCTTATTTCCGCTAGTGTTGGCATTAGGCTTTTTAGAAACAGGTTTATACACTTGCTTGGCTAGTTTAAATCCCACCTTCGGACCAACCAGAACACCTCTAGGAGCTTGGCTAGGCTTCTTTAAGTTCTTCGCCACACCCGAGCCTATATTCTTGGGACACTCATCCTGAACATGACCAAAAACCTTGCAACACGCACACCTGGGAGGTTTCCACTCAAACTCAACACGAATAGTAAACATATAGAACCCATCCTCTACTTGTAAGCATTCTAATAGAGGAGAAAAGTAAATAAATCGCTATTTTCTTTCTACTGGTGATGTAATACTTAAAATGTTGACAAATCTAGTGGAAGCTTTGCGTTTTACTACTCGAAAGACATTCATGTAATTTTGTCTGATTCAGTGGGAGCTACAAGCTTTATTTCCTTGTTAATTACCTACATTATTTCTAGCTTGTCTTGAAATAATTCATTACTTTCTGAATATGAACAACCATTGTTTTAAGTAAGATTGTATTTTATTTTATTAGATAAAATGTTGCTTTCCTAATGTTGCTTCCCGAAACGTTATGTTGGTCCCACTTCAACACTTCTATAGATCGAATTCCTTAAGCTTGTTTAAGGTTTAGTTATATTAGATAAATCTAACACAACTATAGTAGAAACTTTGTGTGAATGTATTAAAGATTATGCAGAATCTAATCTTTAATAAGAAGAATTTTTAATGGAACAGTAAAACATAATAAACATATAATTCAACAGAACATAAAAGCTCCAATATTATCAAGCAAAGAATACGAATACTATCAAAGTATTAGGGTTACAAAGACCTTGAAGCTATGATAATTCTATGAATGACTCATTTTTTTTATACATTCATCTCTATGCCCTAGGACCTCCTTTTATATACATAGGAGTCCTAAACGTCTTATAATACTTTCCTAAGTAATCATAATCTTCTAAATAAATAACTTATACATATCTTTTACCAAAATATCTCATACAAATCACATAAACAATACTAACTAACTCAGCAGTACTAACTTCTTCACTAGCAGCATCAACTTCTTCAGTAGCTTTAACTTTGTACTAGCAGTAGTATCTTTTGTACTAGCAGTTGTAACTACTTAGCAGTTTTTCTTCTAAGTCTTTGAGTAGTCTTAACATCCATTAGCAGTAGTAACTTCCTCTAGCAGTAGTAACTTTGTACTAATAGTTGTAACTTCACCAGCAGTCTTAAACACTTAGAATAATTTTCATTGAATTTCTCCAACAGCACTAACTTTGACTGAGCAGCATTAACATCAATAAGAACAGTAGTAATTCCAAACAGCATCAATAGGCTTTTAATCCAAACAATCCTCCCCTAAACTTGATATTTATCTCCAAAATCATCAAGTTTCTTCATTGAAAGCTTCATTAATCACTGGGAGGATGCTTCTAAACACTTTATTGATTCTTAAGCTGTTTTGTGAGAAGTTTAAGAAGCTGATATACCATTTCACTAAAATGATCACATTGAAGCTTCTTGTTTAACATATCAATAATTGTAGCATGTGTAAGGGGATATCTCTTTTCTACCAGCATGTGAATGTACATATGTTGCATCCTTAAGGAATGAACTCCACA
>BQNB010110670.1:0-22507 GCA_026074375.1 Tanacetum coccineum | reverse complement strand
TGACATATATATTTTTATGTGTTTTTTTCTCCATCAGATTTCTCCACCAAATTTTTTTAATTTTGACCAAATTGATTTAATTTTGACTTTTTATTGACCAATCAGATCGCACGATTTTGCCTACGTGGCAAAATCGAGCGTTCTGATTGGTCCAATTTATTTCCATATAAGATTTAATCTGATAGAAAAATCCGAAATGATGTAATTCTTTTATTATATAAAAGATGAGGCCACAAGTTGGAGTATATGTCAAGCTAATTCACCACGTCACATCTCTTTATCATTACAACTTTTTTTTTCTTTTCAGAATGACGGTTTACCTTTAACTAATTAATTTAAACTTTTTAGTGTTTGTAATAATAACCTCAAGTGAAGGTAATATGGTAAACTCGAACTAAATTCTCTATCTATTTTTGACGTAAAAAAATTTAAGGACATACCTGAAAAGAACGTTGGCAACCATTGGGATGGAGGATTAGTTATCAACACTAAATTCTATCAAAACTACTAATAAACCGTTAATAATATAAGGTCACATCAGTTGCAGACATACCATCGTGGGCTATACCTCTGAATAAAACTGTCTGCATAGCCCAGGAGCCTTATACTATCTTCTCACAAGATTATCAACAGTGCAAATGCTCAAATTCATCTTGCAAGCCAAAGAGAGTTATTTATTGTCCTTACTTGATTTATATATCATGAGAGTTCGTTTATCTGGCATATAATATTAAAGTTACTCCTGATGTTATTTAGACTAATCTCTAGTTACAAGCATGTGAGTAATAAACCTCCCTTTTCTTTGTATATTGATTGTGGGAGTACAAAGAAGAGCTTGTTTTCGAAATCCGGTGGCTAAAATCAGTATAATCTATTATTTGGATCATATATAACCATCGTCCATTGTTGACAATATCAGTGACTTCGTATGACATGATGCATACTGTCTAAAGCTGGAAAAATTGGGTGGTTTGGGTGGGTAGGGTAACCGGTAACATATCCTCAAAGGATGAGATATCGGTCGTGGGTCTATGGTCACAATCTTATCAAAATGTTTATGAACCATTGGTTTAAATTACAAGTAACTGTATATGACCACGCCACCAGATGATGATGAAAGCAATGTGTTGTAGACTACTAATATGAGTTTACTTGGAAAGTCTACCTGTGGACGAGCATACTTTATGGACAGGTGTGTTTCATTGTCTTTCTTATTCTCATCAGGTTGTGCAGAATGTCGTCATTACTTATAAGGGCACAATGGCGTCACATGTACGCTAATTCACCACGTGACATCTCTTTATCATTATAACTTTTTTTTTGTTTTGCAGAATGACGGTTTAACTTTAACTAATTAATTTAAACTTTTTAGTGTTTGTAATAATAACCTCAAGTGAAGGTAATATGGTAAACTCGAACTAATTTTTTTTTTTTTTTTGAAGTAAACAATTAATTTAAGACAACATGAAAAAGAAACGTTGGCAACAAATATGGGATGGAGGCATTACTTATCAACACTAAATTCTATCAAAAACTATAAAAGTTAATATTATAAAGGTCACATCATTTGCAATTGCAAAGACATTCCCATCGTGGGCTATACCTTTGAATAAAACGATCTGCATAGCCCAGGAGCCCCATACTATCTTCTCACAAGATAATCAGCAGTGAAAATGCTCACATTCATCTTGCAAGCCAAAGAGAGTTATTTATTGTCCTTACTTGATTAATATCATCATTGAGGCTGGCTTCTCGAGCCTGGCGGTAACATCAACAACCGAGACATCGATAGAAGGCACATGGAAGGCTATCCCTGTAGGTTTCCCACAAAATTTTTCCAACAGCCTTTAAAAACACATAACCAATTTTATTACACCAGTCATCGTCAAATTTTGTAATATTTATTTCAAAAGTCGATAAAATTTTAACAAAATTTGTCATAAATAACCTTTACATAACAAACAAAAAGTTCAAAAACCATTGTTAGCACACATGTGTTATCTTGATTCAACTCGAGTACCATAGAACAACTTACAACACCCAATACCATAATATTTAATCTAAGAAAACAAAACTCAATTATGAGTACATACTAAAACACACAGAAGCACCAATCTTTTGGTCACCTTTGTATTGCCATATAATAAAAGAACAAATAAAAATTCGCATAAAACAACATACCTTTAATTTCTAATCATGTGTTAGTGAAACCATCTCTTTGCAGCTGATGAACTGATGGTTCCGGATAATTAAACCCAACCTTAATTTGCTTATGTATTTTGCCCACATGTTTCGAACTTTTCTATAACTTTCACAACTTTTTGACTCCAGTGATACAACAGAGTTTTTTATTTAATCATTACTTTTTGTCAATTTAATAAGTTTGACTTGTTAAACTTAAATTTTTTTGTTATGCACCTCTCATTTCACGGTATTATAATATAAACAAAATTACAAAGATAAATTAAAATAAAAAAACCGAAAACATGAGGGTATTACTTGTAAAAATAGGAGGTCTTTATAACTGATAATTGTTGAAGTGATAATTCTGGAAGTATGTTAACTGAATTTTGATAATAGTTATATAATCCTGGATTATAGGTTTAAAACATGCGATTAGCTAAAATTTTGAGTGGAGGATTGGTGGGAACCGGCTTGACTTATGAACAGTGCGGCTAAACCCTCCGGGTTCACAATAAAAGCGAAGTAAATTACCAATCTGAACTAAAAGTAGAACTCATTTACCAATATGAACCATATTTCTTTGATTTACCAAAACAACATCCCATGCGCTTTTTGTATTATAAAATATAAACACAAACCCGAGTTCAACAAATGGTATCTTTTAAACAACTTTTTGAATGGGTTATAATGGGCTAGGTGGCATCTCTTTGTTGGTGTATGAGGAACATATTTGAGGAGATGAAGCATTAAGATGTAGAATGGTCGCCACATCAATACAGCATTCTATGTGATTTATCACACATCATATCACATCAAAAGATTATGGCGCGTTTTCAAAATGAAAAGTGGCGAGTTTTAGATTAAATGCATTTCATTTTTGTTGAGTTTGTAAATGCAAACGCGCCTTACCAAATTTTTTTTGTCAATTTAAAATATAGTGGCGCTTTTTGGATATATACACGCATCACTTTTTTGTTCTTATGTGAACATTGCTAGTTATGGCGCATTTTTAATTTGGAGTAAATATAAACGCATCACTTTTTTGTTTTTGTGTACACATTTTAAGTTTTGGCACGTTTTAGATTTGGATTAAATAGAAACGCATCATGTTTTTGTTTGTATGTGAATTCTTTTAGTTATGGCCCGTTTTGGATATATAAACGCATCACTTTTTTGTTCTTATGCAAACATTTTTAGTTATGGCGCGTTTCTGATTTGGAATTAAATATAAAACGCATCACGTTTTGTTATTATGTTAATATTTTTAGTTTGGGGCGCGTTTTATCATCGATTTAAATAGAAACTCATATCATTTTGATGTGACAACACAACTTTTATGAAGATGCGTTTTGAAAATAAAAACGCGCCATAATCTTATTTTTGTTATTATCGGCGCGTTTGAAATAAATTAGTTTGTTTTGTAGTACTTTTTGATTATTTTTTTTGGCGCGTATAATATATCAAACGCACGGTTTTAATACGTGGCTAAACAAGGTTCGTTGATTTCTCTAATCCAATTGACTAAATTCTTTAGACCATTTTTGTAAACTACAAGCGCACGGGCTGTTTTGGAAAAAGAATCCTAAAAAAGGTTCGTTTCAGTAATTTCCTCATAAAAGCGACTCATCCTCTTTCTTTCAGCCACTCTCTTCTTTTGGCGGCTTATGAACAGTACGACGTCTCTAATGCCTCTATTTTATTTGTCTATGACAAAAGTATATTACTGTGAATTAAGATATCCAAGTTTGGGTAAAGAACAAAGTTAATGTCATTACTAAGAAAGTGAGTTGTCATCATACCTAGAATAGATACATGTAATAGAGACAAATGTAGAATGTACTTGTCGATCAATCTTGGGACACGCACTTATTACCTAACGGGTATTACCCAACACTTAGCCTATAAATAGCAGAATTGTAAAGGAGTAAAGTTTTAAGTTTGTGCATTTAATGTTGAAACATTCGCAAACACTTTAATCCTCCAAAAACAACTAAGTCCATGAATAGTAAGTTAGTTGGTTGGGATAGTTGTAACTCAAAGTAATACTTTGGTTTACTTTGAGTTTTAGAGAAGAGATCATATACATACATTGTCATTCATCCCAACTATTATTCCGCAAACAGTTGGGTATAATTCTTTCATAAATATCTAATAAGAATTAAACTTTAAAAAGTTTTGTGTCTTTACTTTATGTTTTACAACTTGTAACAAAAACTTTTCATTACGTTACTTTACCATGGAACTAGGTTAGTTAACTTTGTAGTTAAGTTGCCCTATAAAGAGGAACAACACTTATACATATATACACCCTACCAAAAAACACATACAAGCATCTACTGTCATTTGCATGTATGGCTTTCAATGATAGATAAATACAAGCGTTTCGCCGAGGTTATAATATGCGAGTCCATTGTTTTTAGGGGTGTCTTGTTATGGTTTTGAAACATGTTAGTGTTAGGTGGTGTTTGATTTTCAAAAAGAGCTTATTAACAGCCTATTGATCTAACTCATTCAGACGCGTTCAGACATTTGACCCATTAAGTGCGTTTGTTTTTTTCTCTCGTTCAGACGCGGTGAGGCTAAAACATCTTAACCAACTAGATGTGAATGGTGGGTCTTGATGCCTCTTCACTCTTTACTTTTTTCTTAGTGTTTTTTTTCTTTAGTTTTTTTTTTTTTTTTGCTTTTTCTCTCTTCATTTTGTGATATATTTTTTTGGACTCTTCTTTTTTGACTCTTAACTAAAAAGTATTTTAATTGTTAATTGGCAATGTTAATTATATAATGAAATTTTATTTTCGCAATCTTATGATTGTAAAGTAAATGATAGTAACAATTTGCAAAATGATGAAGATGTTTAACCACATGAGAATGTTTTTTATAACTACTTTAGGAGAATAAATTGTTATTATCATTTTGCAAATTGTTACTATCATTTGATATTAACATATGACTACTTTACGAGAATAAATTGCGACACAATTATTTTATAGTAACATATGCAAATTGTAATGTAAATGATAATAACAATTCACAATCTTAGTATTCTTGTAATATATGATTATTTTACGAGAATAAATTGCGACACAATTACTTTGAATGTTTTAAGACATTTTATTCCCATGTTGCTCAACTATATTAATTTTATGACTAAAATGCTCTATATAATTTTTAAACATGTTTATGTTTCGTATGAATAAAACTGATTTCTATTTTCAGACATTTAAAAAGTAAAAAAAACAAACAATATCATTTGATTCACATTCAGACATTTGCGCATAGATTCAGATTCAGATTCGGAGCATCTTAATAAACAAACAACACATTAATGTTTGTTTAAAATATGCACTTAATTACCTAATCTAACCAAACAAGTAGATTGAAATCAATAGACTTATATAAAACTTTGTATCTAAAACCAAGGAGGACCTACAGCCCTTTGGTTTTTCATTGTTCAATTATGGAGTAGGGCTTGGTCTATTCAAAGAGTGGTCAAAAGTTGTGGGTCATAAAGTTTAGACTAGGCCTTTGTTTTTCAACGTTTAGTGAAAACGAGGATTGCATGATTGCGCGTTGTGACGGGATGCATCGAAAATGACTTAATGTCCGAAGCACAAATGAAATATTAAAACCAACAATCTTGCACTCCACGTTAATGTCCGTTTCCATACTATCCTTATGAACTAAAAACAACCATAAGCAGTAAAGTACCATACAAAAACACCAATTTCACCATCAATACTATACATTAAGAAAGTCACAACCTTAGCAGCTCCGGTACTGCTGGGTATGATGTTAAAAGAAGCAGATCTTCCACCTTTCCAATCTTTATCGATGGACCATCAGCGGTCTTTTGAGTGGCTAAATCATAAAAGAGACTCGGTAATAAATGATCCATATAAGAAGTATATGAGCCATGCAATGGAGTAAACGGTGGTCACAAGTCTGTCAACAATTCCAAATTCGTCATGAATATCCTCTATATAACAAACAAAAAATTCAAAGACCATTGTTAGCACGTATATGTTATCTTGATTCAAATCGATAACTATAACACAAAACTTTATTTTTAGTAGGATTGGTTTTGCCATCCAAAAAGGGGTTGCGGCGCAGCTTTGCCCGTTTGCTCGCCATCTTATTGTAAACGTTGTTTTGATATAAAGCTTATATAAATCTTTTTTGTTCAAAAAAAAAACTATAACACAACTCGCAACACCCAATAGCATAATCTTTAATCTAAGAAAACAGAACTCAATTATCAATAGATACTAAAACGCTCAAAAGCACCAATCTTTTGGTCAACTTTGTACTGCCATATAATTAAGGAACAAATAAAAAATCACATAAAACAACATATCTTTAATTTCTAATCTTGTGTTAGTGAAACCATCCCCGTGCTGCTGATGAACTGCCGGATAATTAAACACAACCTTAATCTGCTTATGTATTTTGACAATTGTTGATAATTCTGGAACTATGTTAACCGCATTCTAATAATTATTCAATGGATTACAGCTGTAAAACATGCAGTTAGCTAAAATTTTGAGTGGAGGCTTGGTGGGAACCGACTTGACTTACGAACAGTGCGGCTAGACTCTCCGGCTCCACAGTACAAGCGGTAATTATTGAAGTGAACGACTACTTTTACCTACCACTAACTTTTATTTTCATTTGATAGAAAATATTGCAATAGAAGAATATTGGGACAGAGGATGTATTCTGAATTACATTATTGTTAAAGCATCTACAAGAAATTTTTTGTAATTCTAGTTATTAGTATATATATACTAGCAATTGTGAAGCAATTGAAAAAAAAAAAAACACAATGAATGATATCAGTATCTTTTTTCTTCTCATTCTTTTCACCATGTTTGCTTCTTCTTCTTCTTCCAATAATATTCATAAATGCCATAAAAAACAGAGTGAAGCTTTACTTCTCTTTAAACACAACCTTTCATCCATGAGTTACACATATGAGGAATGTCTACTATCGCTTGGTTCAAATTATCTTCCAACAATGATGAACTGGAACACAAGTACAGATTGCTGTAATTGGAAAGGAGTCACTTGTGACCGCTCCACGGGTGACGTTATCGGGATTGACCTTAGTTGTGGAATGCTAAGTGGTTCCATTCATCCTAACAGCTCCCTCTTCAACCTTCCTCACCTCCAAACACTCAACCTTGCTTTCAATAATTTTACTGGCTCCCAAATTCCCAGTGAAATAGGAAGGTTTTCAAATAGTCTCACTCATCTAGACCTCTCTTACTGTCGGTTATCTGGCCAAGTCCCTCCGGATATCACACTCCTTCATAAATTGGTCTCTCTTGACCTCTCTTTTAATTCTGTTGATGATGATTTGAAGCTTGAACCACATGTTTTCATCAATATGTTACGAAATTTTACTAATTTGGAAGAGCTTTCACTTGCAGATGTTGATATCTTTTCAGTTTTACCTACCAGTCTTAACATTTCTTCTTCTTTGAAATTACTAGATCTCTTCTCCACTGGATTGCAAGGAAAATTACCTCATTACATTTTCGATCTTCAATCTTTGGAAACACTCGACTTGTCACTTAATCAATTCGCAGGCGATATCCCTTCGAAAATATCATTGAACCTAACATGCCTCACTTTTATGGGTTTATCATCTAACAAACTTTATGGGACATTGCCATCTTGGCTGTTTACTTCTCCCTCTTTAGAATATCTCGTTCTAGATTATAACATGTTCAGTGGAAATGTACCATTTGAGTCATTTGCTCTTCCATCATTAAAAATGTTATACCTCGGTAACAATCAGTTATGTGGCCAAATTGATTGATAGAACACTGATGGACGACGATTTGCACAGATTCTTGTATAAACTTCCAGGATCTTATTTGATCAAGCAACATCATGAACAACATCATCATACAAGATTAAAAGCAGGAAACAAGAGAAGATGGGATTGATCCCTTAATGAATCTGTTATTAATAAAACGAAGGGATGGATGTTGATTTACAGAATCTAACCTATATATAATACATGAATCGACACTTTACTAGGGTTGTGATGGTTCTATAGAACCAACAGACATGTCCCTCTATCAAAAGTAAAAGACACGACCTTTTCTAAACCTATAACTGACTTCGTTATTTTCCTAATGGGTTTGCTGGCCTGCGGCCCAAACCCTAAAACTAAATACAGAAACAAAACTAATTAGCCCTTTAACAAAGATTAATGGATTATATTTTCCAACATTGATATGCAAAAATTTCCAAAACTCACCAACCTCATTGCTCTATACCTTTCATTTAATAATTTTAGTGGTGAATGGGAGTTGGATACATTGTTATCAAGCCTCACAAACCTTGAAGAACTCGATCTCTCGTACAGTGGTTTCTCTGTTACAACAAACAATGCCAATCATTATGTCAATCCTGGTTTTTGGCTCTTAGAATTGGCCTCTTGCAATCTAAAGGTGTTTCCTGAGTCATTTCGAGCCATGAAACAGCTTCAATTTTTAGATCTTTCTGGCAACTAAATTCATGGCCAAATTCCTCATTGGGCAGGGGAGATAGGAAGGAATAAGTTGTATCATTTAAATCTCTCACATAATTTCATCACAGTCTTGCCACAATTTCAATGGTATGGACTGGCAGGACTTTTCCTGCAGTCAAACTTGATTGAGGGGCCATTCCCTCCATCAATTTGCAACATGAGCAGTCTACGGTATTTGGATATGTCACATAATAGCTTTGATGGAGTGATTCCACAATGTATGGGAAATATCAGCAACTCTCTTAGAATGATGGATTTGGGGAACAATAGATTTCAAGGAACAATTCCAAATGTATTCGAGGAATCCAAATATTTAGAGTGGCTGATTTTGAATGGAAATCAATTAGAAGGAGTGCCAAGTTCCTTGTCCAAATGTGAATCCTTGATAGTACTTGATTTGGGAAACAACCACTTGAATGGTACATTCCCTGGATGGTTAGGAGAATTTCCTAATCTGCGGGTTCTTGTCCTCAAATCAAACAACTTTCATGGAAACATTCAACCCTCTTTTGCTGTGAAATCCCCATTCCCAAGTCTTCAAGTTCTCGACTTATCTGATAATGGATATGTAGGTCAACTCCCTACAAAATATTTTCAGAATTTCGATTCCATGAAGAATGTGGTGAAGGACAACACAAAACCAGAATATTTAGAAATGGTTGGTGGAACGTATTACTCGTTTGTAGTTGCCATGAAAGGGGTGGATCTAGATATTACAAGACTTCTTGTTAGCCTTACTATTATTGATTTATCAAACAATTATTTCGAAAGGGGGATACCAGAAATAATCGGAAATTTGAGCTCTTTAAAAGTGCTCAACCTTTCCCACAATAGTCTCAATGGTCGAATCCCAGACTCTCTTGGTAAACTATCAGAGATTGAATCATTAGACCTTTCTTGGAACCAACTCACAGGAAATATCCCTCAAAGCCTTGCAGGAATCAACGGTCTTGAGGTCTTAGATCTATCACAAAACCATCTCGTGGGGCGTATTCCAGAAGGAATACAGTTCAACACATTTGATGAGAGCTCATTTTCAGGGAATTTGGGACTCTGTGGGTTTCCATTGCCCAAGAAGTGTAGTCACAAACCGCAACTTGGGATATGGATGTGGGACACTACTTGGATTGGTGATGGGATATCTCATGTTGTCCACGAGAAAAGTAAAGTGGTTCAACTTGATTGCTGGGAGCATATGATTTTAAAGAGAAACAAGAGAAGATATGTATTTATCGGTAGATGACCGCTAGATTATTAAAGGTACAATTTTCTAATGGTTTTCTTATTTCACCAAATTGTGAAAAATGCCTTACTCTATGAATTCTCTTGGTCTTAAAAAATTTGTGATGCAGGTAGAGGAGTTCGGGGAGGGCTCGGACCTTCTGAGTTATACAGTTGTATATTGATCAGCTTCTTCTGAATTATGATGTTTGTGTTTTATTTCTTTGAATTGTTGTTGTATGCAGTATTAGTCTGTCATTAAGATTGTATAATAAATTTACTTGGTGACGTGGTCATCATGTATTAATGTAGATACAAGTGACAACCGTAATATTAGGATAGCTTTTACTATAAAGACAACACTTATTTCCTTACTTTTATACTATAAAGCTTATTGTTTAAATCCAATGGTGGCAATCAGGGGCGGAGCCAGAAAAAAATTCAAGAGGGGGCAAATAAATTTTTTTTTCAGCTCGATAATATAAGAGAAAAAAACGATTTTATAGTTATCTAATTCAATTAATAAGCTTGTTTAAAGAAAAACTTTGCCAGCAATAAAGAGAGTTAATATTGTATTTCATGATAGGGTCTAAAAGCTAAAAAGAAAATTATGCAAGCTAAAACTTAGATCATATGCGTAACACACCATATTTAAGTTGTATTTACGAGCCACACAAATATGTTTAAGAGAAAAAGAATTAAAAATGCTTGATGTGGGAAAGGACATCACGTGACTACTACTCTTCTAGTCAACTATCAAACAAAAAACCAAACCAGTCTTTCTTTCATCTTCTCCGACGAATGATTTCTTCATCTTCTTCAATGCTTTTTTCACCATTTTAACAAAATAAAACCAGATTTACATCATAGAAGCTAAATAAAACTCGATTATGACTTTCAGTATGAAGAAGGCAAACACTTTAAGGGGGGCAAATCAAGAAAATAGCTCAAAAATTCAAGAATGATTCAAGTTATGTTTAACTGACACGAGCCAAACTAAAAGATTACAAAACTGAAACGGGTTCATTAAGAGAGGACTGCAACTTCACCGCATGTACCTTTAGCACACTATCTGCAACTTCACCGCATGTACCTTTGTCTAGGAAATTAACGTACTCCATCCGAAACTCAACCGAACAATCTTTCCCTCCAAAATTTCTTCCATTTCACCATTAATTTTTAAATCAATCAAATTACAAAACAAAATAGTACAAACTGTTGAGAATTAAAAACTACATCATGTGTTTGTTGAATTTTTGATTGTGGGACATCACGACTGCGCGTGAGAGTACCAAACAGATTTGGGGATACAGTATGTTCTTTAAATGACAAAAATATGGATCAACTGGAACAAACTGATTTGGGTAATGATGATTGTGAGGAAATTGAGGAAGAATTGTTGAATGATAGTAATTTGGGGATGGATAGTACAAACACGACTCATGTGAATTGAAGAGTGAGGAGATTCATTTCAATACCCCTATCAATGTAAGTCATGTGCCTATGCAAGTTAATGTACACTCTGAGTTAAATGAGACCTGTGATAATATGAACCATAAAGAGTTTGTGATTTTTGATGAGGAAATTGTAATGGAGGTGTTTGGGGAAACTTTTTCTTGCTGTTGCAGTCTACTATGTTTGGCAAGAAAGGAATTGGAGACTGTTTAACAACTGTAAGAGAAGCGTAGAAGATCTGTTTGGAATTCTGTGTGAGGAAATTAGAGCAAAAATGGTATCCATTACAGTCAAACAAACTGCGAAGGTCTTAAGAGCTGAACGTGTATGAATATCAAGTTTGCTAGAAAGCAAAATGTTCATAGTAATGGTTCTCGATAGCTGGGTATGTTGTTTCTGTAATATTGATGGATTTGGTCTTTGGATGAATATGGGAGTCATAGAGATGGTTGGGCCTGAAAGGTTTAGAGTGATGCCTCTCATGGATGCCAGTTTTCCTTACCGTGAGGTAACAAGGCTATTGTCATTAGTGATGCCTCTCTTGGATGCCCTGGTTTGGGCCGCAGGCCAACAAACCCAAACACAGACCCGAAACCTTATTAGGATAGATAGATAGATACACACGTATTTAGTTATTTAGAAAAGGTCGTGTCTTTTACTTTTTGATAGAGGGACATGCCTGTTGGTTCAATAGAACCATCACAACCCTTGCTAAGCACCGTATCATTCATTATATATAGATAGGAAATCTGTAATCAACATCCATCCCTTCACTTTAATATATATCAGATTTAAAGGGATCAAACCCTTGTTCCTGTTCCTGTTCTTTTTCTTGTATGATGATGATTAATCATGAAGTAGTTTGATCATTATGCGATCCTGGAAACCCCCCATCAGAACCTGTGAAATTCTCAACAATGGATGTCTTCATGAAGGAAATGTAACTCTTAATCTGAGGTAACAAGGCTATTGCCATTAGTGATGCCGCTCGTGGATGCCTTGTGTTTTAATCACTATGAGGGGAAGCTGCAGTGGTTTCTATGCAAGCCTTCAAGAAGGAGATGTAGCTAATATGGAAAAGTCTTAGCAGGCATGAGGCCATTCTGTTGATAATCAAAGCACAAAACAAACAAACAAAATCCGACAAACGTATCAAACTCTAATTCCAAACTAAATTACAAAATCAAATTCAAAGGTATCAAACTCTAATTCCAAAAGGTACGAAACAAATATTCAAAAGGTACAAAGAAAACTAATGACATTGTCCTCTAATTATAGGCAACCAATGACAAAAAAACTACCAAATTCTAAACCAACACAAATTGGAAAACAAATCAAAAACTAACATCTATCCAAAACCAAATTTACTAAACGCCCCTTAGAGTTTAAGTCACTTTTCTAACAATCTTCACCCTGACTTCAACTCCGCTCGAAACTTCAAACCAAACGAATCTTTGTCTTCAAATTCAAATTTTCAAACGCTAGAGATGCTAGCCAAATTCAAAACTAACGATCAATTCCCAAAACAAATCCGAAACAAAATCGATCTAAAGCAAATGCCGATGACTTCAAAACGAACAATCAAACATTAACCGACAAATCAAACTCGGTCAACCAAACAAACAAATCGGCCAAACGATCTTCTCCAAAGACAATCAAATTCAGGCGACCAACTTCAAAACCCCGACAAATGAAGATCCAAAATTTCCAAACTAACAAAATTCCAACGATCAAACAAATTCCAAACGACCCGATTATTACCAAGTCTTCAAATACCAAATCGATTTTCAAATTTCAAATACCAAATTCAAATTCCAATGACCCACCTATTTAATAAGTATTACGGTCCAACTTCAAACTTATTATCCGTATCAAACAAATTCAAGTTAATAAATAACTTGACAAACGGACTCTAATAATTCAGACGTCCCAAATATGATACGAATAATAATTCTAATGACTCACTTATATAATAAGAATTACGGTCCAAATTCAAAACAAAAACAAATACAAAAATCTCAATAACAAAATACTAATCAAACAAAGAATTGCCAAAATTCCCAAAGTCTAATGGCCCAATTCAAATGGATAAGTCCACTAAACAAAACTGATTCCAAAAGGCCCAATACCATACAATTACCAAACCTACATCCACAGAAAACCAATCGTTACTGTGAAACAAGAAATTCCAAAACACGACGAACCAGAACCTTCAAACAAATTCAAAATCGACCGATCAAATCAAATCCAAATAATTCTTCTAACCTCAAAACCCAAACGAACTATTCGTCAAACAAACTTCCAATACGAACTCTTTTTTTTTCTTTTTCTTCATCACGAACCTAGCTGTTAATACCACTAGTCGGTAATAAAAAGCACAAAACAAACAAACAAAATCGGACAAACGAAGCGGAAGCATTATTCAAATACCAAACTAAATTACAAAATCAAATTCAAAGGTACCAAATTCTAATTCCAAAAGGTATGAAACAAATATTCAAAAGGTACAAAGAAAACTAATGACATTAGCCTCTATTTGTAGGCAACCAATGACCTAAAAACTACTAAATTCTAAACCAACCCAGGAAACAAATCAAAAACTAATATCTATCCAAAACCAAATTTAACAAACGCCCCTTAGAGTTTAAGTAACTTTTCTAACACATTCTATTAATGGTTTATTCTATATGTTATACTGGCAAAAGTTTAAATTGTAGTGACATAATAGAAATGTAGTGGCTGACTGGTGAATCTGTAAAGAAGTATGAGAAGTTCTAGACTTATGGGATGTTGTCTGTTAGTTTTGATATCTTTTGTTTTGATGTATTTGTCTTAGAATAAGATGTTGGATCTTAAGCATGTTTTTTATCCTATTCATCTTGTAAAACATGTTTAAAAAAACTATGTGCTCAACGTTTATAAGAAACGATAGTGCGATTCTATAAGAATCAAACTTGTTTTAGTATATGAATTGACGGTTGATGAACTTTGACAAATGCTTAAAACTTTCGATGTGTTACAAAACACTTTTACTAGTAACACGTCGATTGATTTTCAAATCAATTTTCTCTTTATTGCTAAGTGTTTTATTACAGGTTCACATAAAGATAGAGATAGAGATGTCCTGTCCTAGCAGAGTCAAGTTCATTACCGCATGCTCATACTTGACCAACATTTTCAAAGAAATCATGAAAGCTCAAGCATATGTTTCTAAGCTTCCGCAACTCTGATATCACACGTCCCTCTTGAAGTGACCAAGTATTAAAGTTAAAGAACTTCAAGAACAAAGTATATTCAAGTTTTCAAGATCAAGAAAGGTATGAGCATGTCGGTCCGTAAGTCACAAGAACACAAGACGGCGAGATATCACAAGATGATGATTAGAGATTGCTTTTAGCTGATGATCTCAAGAAAGTTCAAAATCACATTCAAAGACAAGTTTAAAGAAACAAGTCCAAACTTAAAGATAAAAGTTCACTACCCAAAGTACAAGATATCAAGTGAAGAATAAAAGACTACGAGATGAACACAAGATCAATCAGAAGATTGCTGAGCTTAAGATTAGTATTTTCTGGGGTGACCTCCCTTAGGGGGAGATTGTTAGGTTTAAGATAAAGACTCGGTCACCCCGTGTATGTTACAGTTTATCGTAGCTCGTAGTTTAACGTTTAATGTATAATGTTCGGTAATGGGCCGGGTAATAAAACCCAACGTGTAAGCCCATACCCATGGCCTAAGGGCCGGTTTTGTAAGACCTATATAAGCCTCTTTCATCTTATAGAAGAGGTGGTTAGTCATTTTACACACACACACACTTTCTCTCTCTAGAGGAGTGTGCATTTTCTTTGTTTCTCTCTCTAGCATTCGACTAATCTACTATTCATTCGATTGTATATCCAATATCCTACAAAATGTATATAAAATATCTGAAAAAATTATATTAAACTCGCATATTGTGTACAATATGATATTAATAGATAAATTTGAACGACAATATCAACATCAATACTTACGTGAGTTAAACAAAATTAAATCTTTAATCCAACAAAATCTTTATAAAATATTAATCGATATTAATCAATGTTTTAAAGTAAGGTTTTTTAATTGACCCAGTCGAGCCACCGGGTTGTGTGAGTTGTTATTTGCCCACATGTCAAAATCAAGTTTAATATCGATTAATATTTTATGTGACCCGGATTTTGCCGAAAAACCATATTTAATATCGATTAATATTTTATGTGTTAAAAAAAGGTTGTGTTGGCCCACGTGAGTTGTGTGAGTTGTTATTTTGTTTATGTGAGGTATATTAGTGTATAATTTGGGTATATTTGATTAGTTAAGTTTGATGTTTTATTATTTTAAATTTATTGTAAAATTAGTTGTAAAGAGAAAAAATTGAGTTGAAGTTGACGTTACATTTACATCGCGATTATTCCTGATTAGCCTAGTCGTTAGTAGGAATGCTCACGGTTCGAAAACCGGACCAGACCGAAACCGAGTTTGGCCAAAACACTTGACTGAAGACCGGACTAAAATGGTCCGGTTAGGTCTGATCCGGTCCAACAACGCATAATTGACGGTTTTTTCGTAAGACCGAACCGGACTGACCGGAGCGAGGACTGAAAATAAGAAAAAGGATAGACCGATGACCAGAATATAATAAGTTTGGTCCGGTCTGATCGATCCGATTCGAACTGATTTCTCGGTCCGGTCCAATCCGTGATCCGTTTTGCTCAGCCTAGTCAAACAGCCGTACGCCCACTAACAACAATAGATTTTCATTATTATCCCAAACAAGAGAAAAAGTCTTCCCCTTCCTCAAACCACCATTAACTTTCGTTACCTTACTAGCCAAGCAATCACAACCACAACAAATCATGGTAGAAATAACAGAAGCAGAAGAAATCCAACCACTCATCTCATAAAAACAACAAGAACAATCCTCCTCACCAACAACAAAACTTAGAGATGCCTAATTTTATGGATCATGTTTGTTTTTTTTCTTAAAAGGTCATCGTCTTACCAAATTCTTTTTTAACCAACTCACCCAGTATTTGTTTGGTATATTAACAGGTCTCTATGTCATGAGAAAATGATAGATGGACTAATAATGCATGTCATCGTGGATCATCTGAAGACATGATGTCATCATGAAGACATGATGTCATCATGTCCCCAAGTTTGTTTTGGAGAATGGTTACGCCCATGATTAACATAAATCCCTCAAAATTGGTACGGGATCTATGGATACCATGTTCGTTACCCTCACGATTTGGATGGCTTCCACCACCTACGATCGCGGATCGTATCTCTTCAAGAACAGTGGACATACTCGCGAATTTGGAATTGAGATCATTGATCGCAATATCCATTTCTTCGGTCGACCGCACCCCACTACTGGTACGGGTTTGAGGAATCTCTGCACCACCCACCATCTAGGATACTAACAAGCTCTAGATACTGACGCAGAACGGAAGCGTGCTATAAACCCCAACTAGGGTTCAAGACGAAACACCAAGATAATAAAGACTAAAGGTCGTGATTTTTTATTAATAATTGAATGCCTAAACAATAAACCCAAGCCTTATATTTATAGGATAACCAAACTTGGGGGAAAAGTTAACTAAATTATTCTAGAATAAAAAAAATAAGGAAACCACATAAAAGAAAAAAAACCCACGACATGACAAGTAACCAGTAGGATTACTTATGTTTAGGAGTAGAGTTACTTGTCAAGCCACGACACAAACAAGTAACCTCAATATGTTTCTTATGCTTAGGAGTAGAGTTACTTGGAAGTAATGTTATACTCCTACTCTCTACCAGTAACATCATTCTTTGTTCTTCTTCTTGCCACGCACTAAGTGCTCCATATAATCCTCTGCTAGCTCTTCAATCATGTCCTCATCACATAAGCAAATTCAAACACTCAACATGAGCTTATGAGCTTATTTTTATTTCTTGTTTTGGGAATACGTGGAGTATTGGCATTAGGGTGGATGAGTAGAATTTTTAGATGTTTTATGTGGGTACGGTGTCTGTGTTCTGTAGATATATGATGTGTGTATGTAGATTACACACTTGTTTGTTGTGTATGTTGGATAAGTGTCTGGATCACTATGCCAGAGACATAATTGAAAAAGCTACTAACTTATATTTATTGTTACTATTATTTTTTGGAATTTTTTTTGAAATTGAATATGTTAGGGTTTTGTTATGTGGTAAATGGTAGGATGAATTTGATGCAATGGTAATGAATTGTGTATAGTACAAGTGATACGGATTGAGAGACCTTATTTTGGGTCTAATTTTATGACTAAAGTTGCATGTCAATAATCGTGGTAAGCGCTTCTAGGAACTACTTGGATTCGTTAAAGGCTTGTCACTTTGTCAGGCTTCTCTAGTTATCACTTAAGATTTGATAAAGGATTACCGCTAATTTGGTATGAACCGACCAGTAGGGTAGATATTGTGGTAGATTTTGTCCGCTTTGGCACCTCTGCGCTCACCGTTTTGTTCTTAATACAATGCCCATACATTATACTAAAACGCGTCCACCAATTCAAGGATACATCTCGATTCGTGAATGACGTGGGAAAAGGCATGTATCAAATACATTGGTTGTAACAGCATGGCCCACTTCTGCACAATCGAATAAGCTAATGACACCTATGTTTAGGCACAAAATTAGTCACAAGTTTTAGGCGTTCCAATTATTTTCCTTTAAGTTTTAGCTCGTGTTGAAAGTTGCTGTGAATGCCTAATTTGTGATATTTGAGGTGAATAGCGTTGCTATTGAAGTTAAACCACCACCAAGTTGGCCTAGTGTCTGCTTCTGCTACCCGGGTGACTTGAACAAGGAAGACCTCTTTTGTCTAGTGTTATTATTCAAGTTAGTTTTGGTACTTTAGTGTAACATAAACCAAAGTGTGACACTAGAGGTGATTTATAACATAATTTAAAGGTATAATTGTGTGTATTGATTGATTTAGAGGAGACTAAGGCATGTCATGAAGTTAAACTAATGATTATGTAAATTATAACTGAAGTACGAAAGGGCTTGTATCTCATGTGGTGCGAGATTGCTCCCAACCATATGGTTGGGGGTTCAAGTCCCATTTCGGACATGTGTGATAGACTTGTGGTTCAAGACCCATTTTGGTTTGAGCCTTAAGGGATTATTGATAAAGTAGGAGTTGTATGGTCATGGTTAGTGCTTCTCCATACCTGCCTAAGATGGTGATTTTTGTCTTTTAAAACTGACTCACGTTCTTATTTTCGTTACCTTTGCACCATGTTATCTGACCTATATTCATACCGATTACTCACTACAAACGAAGCGCTACCGAAGTACTGTTCTTGGTTTTTGTCTTTCAGAACTGATCCCTATTTCCTTGTCATGGTTCAGCGATGTCCGCATCCGTAGAAAATGGTGAAAACCAGATTAGCATCAAGGAAAATGATATGTCAAGTGTAAATTATGTAGCAAGTGCTGTCCATGACGATCAAATCATGGATACATGCAGTTGTTAGAAAGTGATAAGTTGGCTTTCTAAAATTAGTTTGGTAATGAAGTCCGAGTGGAAATTTAGAACAATAGATAATTCAAGCCTGTACTTTCAGTGGTGGGGTTGCTAATGGATTTATAATTCTTTCTTTTACATTTACTAGTTCCTCAAAAAATCACCTTTGATATGGTTCAGTTACTAGTTTGAATAGAAAGTTAAGTGTTTAAGTTTGAGCATACTGGTCACGAGAGTTCATGAACCATTCTTGTTCAAAGTTCAACCATCGTCACACACTCACACATACATAAAAGTTGGTACCACGAACTCTGTTCTTTTATACTTACATACGAATTCAGCAATAGCTCTGCTCTTTTTCTATATCCATTAACTTGTATATATGTACACACCGTATATAAACTGACTTCTTGTGTCCTCACTTCAGAGTTGGGACTTATATTAACTTGGTAATCATCTGCTCAGGGGAAGTAAAATTACTGACAGTTCACTTAGCAAGCACATGATATTAAAGTTACTCATGAAGTTATTTAGGCTAATCTCTAGTTCAAAACATGTATTTTTCAGTAATATACCTCCCTTTTCTTGTATTTTGATTGTTTTGAGAGAAAAGAAGAGCTTATTTTAGACAGAAAAGATGAATTATCTGTTCAAAAGAGGAGGGCTTTAAGTTGTTACTGCGCGTATGATGGGCTAACTAATCAGATATTCTTTTAGTCATAGTTAAGCGTCCTGTAATGATGAGAATAATTATGACTTGTGACATTATCGCGTTACATGATGCATACAGGTGCAAGAGGGTCGGGTGGGGTTGGCCTAAACAAATTTGTTTCCATATATTTATTTTTATAAATAGTTAGTATATAAATATTATTACAAAATTTGTATCATTTCGTAATCATATGAAGTTTTGAGTGAAATGATATGAAAGATTTTATGCAAATTAGTTAAGCGTAAAACTGTTATTATGTTATTATTTTGTTAGAACAATTATTTGGCAAACAATGATAAGGGGAGCCAAAAGTTCAATATAGACCCAATATTTGTCATAGACCCAATGAACCAATCCTAGCCACTCATTTTTTCATCAAAAAAAAAAACCCACTTTCCACCTCTTTTTTAAAAATTAAATATCTCACACACTGTTAATCGTTACGCAAAACAAAACATATCATCGCGACGAGAATTAAATTATCTTTCTATAGAGGGGCGACACTATGTACTTTCTACGAACTTTTTTTTATGATTTTATGAAGTCATATACGATTTTATGAAATCATATATGATTTATGAAATCATATATGATTTTATGAAATCATATATGATTCGTTATACGAATCATATATGATTCGTCACACGAATCATATATGATTTTCGCAATTCGTGACTGAAACAAAATTGAAAAAAAGTTCGTCGGAATCACAAATCATATATGATTTTATGAAATCATATATGATTTTATAAAAAATAAAAAAGTTGGAAGCATCTAGATCATGCTACTTGCTTCTTCTATTTTCCAAAATCCATTATTAATACCTATAAATATATATTAACTCATTTTTTAATCTCCATTTTACCAATAGCTTAGCTGAAAATTGATCATTCATTGTCATCAATGAAAATGAGGTATGAATTATGTTCTATTTCATCTTATATTGTTTTTATCATTTCATTATTGAATTGTATTAGTGATATAACTAGAACGTTGGATCATTTTCTTAGTGCATTTTATATTGTTATGCTTAATAAAACGGATTTAATTTTCCCCGTTTAGTTTATCCGGGGAGGGCGAGCCTTTTTGACTCGGATGTACGCGACCTCATCGGGTTAATCCCGGGACCGTTTCCGACCCTTTCCTGTCTACCCTAAATGTACACACTTAGCGAAGTTTGAACCCTTAGACCTTTTGTCGTTTGAAAGCCAAGGATCTTATCACTAGGTCATTTGGCGGGGTTATATTGTTATGTTTAATGCTGCCTTTAAAACTGATTATGTCATATGAAATAAACATAATTCGCCTAGGGGTATTTGTGAGATGCTCATAATGTTCCTTATGTGCGCGGGTGCATCTATGTCAAAGACTCTTTTTCCTGGATAATCTGATAAGAGAAAACCTCATTTGTTTACCCGTTTATTATACGTTGTCTTAAATAAATAATTGACATGTAATTTATTTGCGACATGTAGATGCAAAAGTGAATACCCGAACACTATAAACTGATCATGGTCTTTATGAATTGTGGACATTCGTTAGACATCCTACTTTGAAGTGGGCACAGAGAGCTGATGTGATGTTCATCACTATTGATCTGCCTGATGCCAAAGACGTGAAGTTTAAACTCGAGCCTGAGGGTAAGTTCTACTTTTCCGCGACAGCAGGAGCCGACAATGTACCTTATGAAATAGACGTCAACCTTCATGATAAGGTGGATGTGAATGTAAGTACTACTGTCAACATTTTTTTAACGTCCTATATATTCAATCTATATCATACTGATGGGTTTCAAAACTGTAGGAGAGCAAGTCGAGCGTTGGGTCGAGAAGTATTGTTTACCTTATAAAGAAAGAAGAAAGCAAATGGTGGAACAGGCTTTGTGAAAGTTGATTGGGATGAATGGGTCGATGAAGATGAACAGGACGAAAAGGGTTAGTTGGTCCCGTAAACTATGTATTTGTTGTAAATATATTACATCTGTTAGAATTTGTTATCATGTGATTTTATTTATGCAGCTGCAGCTGATATGGACTTTGGTGACATCGATTTCTCTGTAAGTACAACTTTAGTGTAGGCCTTGACAGATGTGCGGGATTGCGTTTCCAAAGCAGATTCTGCGATTGCCAGATCATCCAAAATGCAGGAGCTAACCTACTTTCTCAAAATTTTCCAAATAGCTAGCTAAAAACAATTTTACAAGTATTTTTGATATGCAAATGCGATGTTTATACTTTATATAATCTTCCCCTAAACGCAATCCCTAACACCCTCTTAGATTGCATGTGATTCGTTGCAACTTCCATAAATTGTCTTAACACAAGGTGTTATTACTTGTTATTCTGCAGAATCTTAACATGGGAGGTGGTGACGGGTTTGATGCAGAATGTAACCATATATGATATATTCACCCAAACACGATGTTTATACTTTATATAATCTTCCCCTAAACGCAATCCCTAACACCCTCTTAGATTGCATGTGATTCGTTGCAACTTCCATAAATTGTCTTAACACGAGGTGTTATTACTTGTTATTCTGCAGAATCTTAACATGGGAGGTGGTGACGGGTTTGATGCAGAAGGTAACCATATATGATATATTAATCTAAGAGTTAATTGCATAAATGGTCCCTGTGGTTGTCCGGATTTAACGAAAATGGTCCCTCAACTTTTTTTTTAACAGAACCTCTCCCCATGGTTGTGAAACATAACGGGTTTGGTCCCTATAGGGACCAAATCCGTTATGGGTCATGGGGACCAAACCCGTTATGGATCCTCTTATCACAAGGACCAAACCTGTTATGTTTCACAACATGAGGACCAAAACCGTTATGAATCCTCTTATCACAAGGACCAAACCTGTTAT